>JALLPD010000661.1:0-15005 GCA_036940065.1 Cyclotella cf. meneghiniana
ACAAAACAAGATTCTGTTTTTCACTGGGCCATCTGTCATTTCAAAAGGTGTTATTTCTCCTTTTGCCTCCCATACACCTCCAGCCATCACTTAATTGTCATCACTTCTTTTCACATCAATGTGGGGAAGGAAGGGGGTGGGGCATCTCGTGATTTGATTGGTTGCTCAGAGTTAAACTGGGATTGTGATTGTGTCAGCTGTTGTGCCTCATCCTTCATGGGTGTTGACTCTCTTAAGAAATCAAGATTCTGTTTTTCTGGGTCATCTGTCATTTCAAAAGGTGTTATTACTTCTCTTGCCTCCCATACACCTCCAGCCATCACCCAATTTTCATCACTTTGTTTCACATCAACGTGGGGAAGGAAACAAGTGATAGGGGTCGGGCATCTAGCGATATGATTGGTTGCTCCGAGTTAAACTGGGATCATGGTTGTGTCAACTGTGGTACCACATTCTCCATGCGTGTTGTCTCTCTTGACAAAACAAGATTCTGTGTTTCACTGGGCCATCTGTCATTCTCCTCTTGGCTTCCATCCACCTCCAGCCATCACCCAATATTCATCACTTGTTTTCATTTCAATGCGTGGAAAGGAATGAGCAATAGGGGTGGGGCATCTAGTGATTTGATTGGTTGCTCTGAGTTAAACTGGGATTGTGATCATGTCAACTGTGATGCATCATCCTTCATGGGTGTTGACTCTCTTAACAAAACAAGATTCTGATTCTCACTCCTCCATCACTCTTTTCTTCTCTTGTCTCCCATTCACACAACTTCCTCTGCATCAGCAAGGGAAACAAACCAAGCGGAGTCAACATTTTGTGATTCCATTGAGGGTACGTTGGAGATTGGTCCACTTGGCTTCGGGTGGATACTAGTCCCCCAAAAATATGTCAAGATAATGAGTTCTGATATTGAATGGAGACTGTTTCTTTGAAGCCATTCCCCTCAGACAATTTTTTTTATCCATAGCGTCAATTTAATCCTAATGAGACTTATCACACAGTTATAAGCAATGCTACTGAGAATGATGCACAGCAGAATGATCACTTTTTCATCAAAGTTAGTTCCCTTCTTCATCAAGTGGACTCACTATCATGCTTACATGTCATTTGGGAGAAAAATTTCTATTCCACTGGAACTCTGTCTACGGAAGATAGGGCAATGACAATTATTCTTCTGCGCATGTATTCTCATATTGACATGGAGAAGATATTCAATGCCAAAAAGGACAGAAAGGATCCAATACTGTTGCCATTAGAAGCAAACATCACCATCTGGGATATACTGGATTCAGCTTAGATGATTTCAATGGTGTCAATAGGGACAAAAAATGTTCCTCCAAAACAAGTTTTTAACAGATTTTCAAACAGTGGACATACACTTAGTTTAAGAATGTTTTCCTGATCCAAATTTCTGGCATTTGTGATGCATTCTATCAAAGTAAGGTCTTATTTTCCTTCATCGATTTACAATAAAAAGATTTTTTTCATTAAGTTTTTATTTATTCAGGCATAACGTTAGTATTCCAAGTTTTGACACTTTCCTCACTGTTTAACTCCTATTTGATGAGGTGTATCCGGAAGCCTATTGGCAAATCCTAAATAAGCCAGCATCTGTGGTGAGAGAAGTAATGATTAAACGTAAAAAAGAAACAAAAGACAAAGAGAACAAGAAGGCTGTGAACAAATGGAAACTTGAGAAAAATGAAGCAATCATGCTTGTTGTGCTGGATGTGCAGAAACAATAAGAGGAGCTTGGACATAAGAAAAGAAGAATCATTGAACCACCCACTCAATCACCATTGCCCAAGTTACCAGATTATGATCCTGAGAACACAAATTCCTTTAGCCATAATGAGTTGTCACCATTAACACAGAAAATCTACAGGAGTTTTGACTCAAGAAGAGAAAAAAATCATCAAAGCACCCACTCAATGACCATTACCCAATTCACCAGACTTTACCCCTCCTTCAGTCAAGCTGAATACATTCTATCTTTCCTCAACATATTCGTGTAACTAAACATTCACAAGTTTATCCTACCCATTAGGATCTGACCACTGTTGCCTCATTGAAACAGTCAGCAATCCCATGGTCATTGTAATACAAGCCCATCAACTCTCATATAAAATGTGAGGTTCAAAATACTTGTCGCATTGATACGAGTCTTCAGATGGTTTTTTCCTTTGGTTCAGAAGATTTGTTTCCCATTCTCATAGGGAGGAGGATTCACTACTTCTTTAAACTCTGAACAATTTCAGGAAATGCAACTTTGCTAAAGCTTGCCATCATTTGCTGATAGGGAGGTCACTACCAATTAAGGTTGAAAAGGTAGGAAACACAAAAATATGGAATTGTTGGGGAGATGTCATGGATTATAAACCATTCCCTGAGATATTCCAGTCACCTGGAAAAATGCAATTGATTTGGGGAAACTGCTCCAAGATTGGAGAGAATGGCCCCTAATTGGACTACCCTAATGGTGACCCGCAGGATTGTATTTATGATTCAGGTGGAAAAAGTGATGTGCTCACCATCATCCTCATGGTAATTTGGCAGTAAATCTTCCCCTTACTGATCAATCTAGAAAAGAGACAAACCTTATTCCAAGCAATCTTATTCTGTGGTTGGAAGTGTCTAAAAGGGATGAAACTGATCCTAAAAAGGGAGAACGCGACAAAGAGGATGAGTCTGATCCTGCAGATGGAGAAAGTGACCAAAGGGATGAGTCTGACCTTGCTAATCATTCTGACATGGGAGAACATGACAAAGAGAATAGAACTAACTCTGACAAGGGAGAAATTGACCAAGGGAATGAAAGTAATCTCAAACAGGGAGAATGTGACAAAGGTGTTGAATTTGATCCTAAAGAGAGAGAAAGCAACCATGGAGATAAAATGGATCCTGCCAAGGGAGACAAAGAGGATGGAGCTAAATCTGAAAAGGGAGAAAGTGACAAAGGGGATGGAACTGATCCTGCCAAGAGAGAAAGTGGCCAAGGGGAAGAAATTGATTATGAACTTCCCAAGTATAAAGTTGGGACATCTGTCATTAAGGAAGTAGATAATATCTGGTGTGCTGGGGTCATACACAGGTGTGGTTTTGACAAGACTTCATTCCTCTATTTTGTACATTTTACCGAACTTGATCTTGAAGAAACCATTGTTGACCTAACCTAACCTGGTTGGAAGATGAGAGCATGCGGATAAGAGGGGGGCATAAATTGGGGCCATCCAATTGATGTCTGTGAACCATTAGTGGCACGGGTGGAAAGAGGCGGAGTGGGTTCTTGATATGAAAATTGTTTTTCAAGTATCATAATTGACTAATAAGTTAGTGGTGTATACATATATGTCAAACACAAATAAAGGCCTACCCAGGGCCTTGTCCATTGCAAAAACTGACTTTAGAACTTTCAGGGTTGGATTTTACAACTCTGAATATAGTCTCTCAGTCCATGATATACTCTGACCTGGACTGAGAGTGTAAAATCAGACCCTTTCTGATAACAGACTGATTAAAAAATCCAAATCTGAAAGCCTGAAAGTCTGAAAGTCAATTTTTTAGCAATGGATAGGGCCAAATTGTCCCCCCTCCATTTCCATTCCATCATGAATGCCCAGTATTCAGGGTGATACTTGTTAGGAGCATTCAAACATAGTCTGATGGCATCTGCTTTCTTCATGTTCATTGTGTGGGAGACATGACCTTCAAATGCAAAACAGAGACAAAATATAGAGCTGACAGAGACCAGGTCACAATTACTGCCTTCTTTATTCATTATTATAAGCCTATTCTCTCTGTTCTTTTCCACAGAAGGGCCATTCCATTGTCTCAACATTGTTATCTTGTTCTCTCTTGAGTAGTACTTCATGAACTTGATGGGCATCCCTCATGCAGTATCTGCTCAATGTCATGTTGACCTTGTTCATCAACATGGCCCCATGTTGCATCAAAAATTCCTTTTATATCCTTATACACTGCTGTGTACTCATTACTACAATACTTCACCAAGCAGCAAAAATCTCGCCATAGTGCAGCAGACATGCAATCACCATCCCTAGCCTGTTTTCTTTTATTTCTTTTCTCTGACGCACAATCAACTGTTGATTTTGTAGACAAGATAAGTCGATTGTCAGCAGCTCAGAGCAGAGGTGGACTATGTGGTACTTCTTATTGACCATTGATACAATGTTTCTGTCCTATTCATCTAGGAGCTTGTATCTCTAACTATTCAACAGGAACAGGAACAAATCTTCTAATGATAAGTTTACCTATGTTGGTGTATAAAAGGTCCCTGATTGTATGTCCCATCATGGTGTGTCACAGTGAGTATGTACCCAGTCTATGTATCCAGTAGAAAGCAGAAAACAGCAGGCAGTATGCTATAGAGTTTCAATGTAGGGGTTGCTGTTGAATCTGATGAATAGTGGCATGCTGAATTGTACAAACTTGCTTGCATTGTAGAGCTCTCATACTGAGAGCCTTATAATTTCAAAATCATTCATTCGTACATGTTGACAGTATGATGAATATCCTCATTGATGCTACTGCATCCAAGTGGGGCTGCGGTCATCATGTCTTCTGGACATCTCTCTCTTTTTATTCCCTTTGCTTGCCCTAGTTTCTGTAGCTAGTTGATTGTTGCTTATGCCTCCTCAACTGGGAGGCAGCCATATTTTATCAGGTTATCAGACCCAAGAGGGGTTGGAGAAGAGAGAGTGGTCACCAAAGTGACACAGAACTGCAATATCCATAGATCTTCCCAAGCCAAGGGAGGTACTCTGGATGTTTTTGTCTCATTGAGACCTGCTAGAAATTTGCTTGAAGTTGTTGGTGTTGACCCCTGAGGGGGAGGTCCCAGCAATGAGGATGCACATCATGCTATCTGCCATCACTGCTTGAGCTCCAAGATCATGATTCGATCTCCAAGATCATGATTCAATGGTGGCAATCCCAGCTGTTTTGCTGGGAGTGCCATAGTTGAGGAGTTTACTGCACCCACCCAGTGGAGGTGTATGCTTGATGCATGGCTCAACAGCCCTACCACATCATTGCTTTGGTCTGCAAGCATCACAACAAGACAGTGAATTAGTTATTCTGTTGTTGCCTGAGGGAGAGACCTATAGGGCTTAACTTGGTCCCTTGCCTATTGTGTCAGTAGAAGCTGATGCAAATTTGCCATGTGGCACTTTACCCTCATGATGTTCATGAGGGGCCCTTGTAAGGCTGTTGCTGATATCTCACGTGCAATAGTAGTAGACCAACAAAGATCAATTGACTTGGTGGTACCTGGACTGCAGAGCTTGACAGTTGAGGGTACTAGCTGGACTGTCTTAAGCCCTCCTATTCAAATACTTCTTGTGTATAATTGTAACCACAATACACTGCCTGTTTTGTGTTGTTTGGTTTTAAGGTTGTGTAGCCAAAGCTATCATGTTAGCACCAGCTGCAGAAGCTGTGAAAGGTCTATGTTTTACTTCCCAGTCCAAGACTGTGCTATGACCCAATAGCTGTGAAAGTGGTTCCAGTGTGGGAGTTGACTGATACCACTGAGACTCACCATCAGTAACATATTTGTTTTGATGGGCAGTTAAAAATAGCATACACTATCCATGGGTAAGATCTTGGTGCTGTTTGGCCAAACAGAGCCATAACCTACCCCCACAAATCTCTAGCATCTAGAGCATTTCCAAATGTTCCTACCAAGTGTAATTGCAGACAAGGGAAATGTTCACACCAAGTGTAATTGCACACAAGAGAATTGTTGGTTGTCCATAGGCCTACAGTGCAAACCTGTTAAGATCACTGTGCAAGGGAATGACTTGCCGGAGGTTTGATCAAGTTGACCCCTAGATGAACCTCTCTACTCTGCATGCCAGCTGAAGCTGTCATGGAAGGTCCCATTGATTTGCTTGGCTTGCCTGATGAAGACAGGGGACATGGATGTCCTTGCAAATGGATATGCTTTTGGGCAGGTGTACTCACTGCAAGGCACAACCAATGTGTAACATTGATGCAAACTGTGGTTTGTATTCTTATAAATTGTGGATCCAAGTGTTGAACAGTAAGTGGTGTGACATGCACTCAATGGCCAGGTGCAAGTCTTACATTGTTTGCATATCAAGGGGATGGCTGGCGAGCCGTTGGAGTTTTCAGCATGCCATTGGACTGATGTGTGTTCCACTGTAGGCCATGCCTGGGGCATTGATGTGGATGCAATATGGGCTGAGGCTGTTTGCAGTGATGACTGCTGCCCTTTGCACCATAGAGTCTGGTTATGTCCAAATAGCATGTGAGCTGGGGACTCCTGCCAAGACATAGGTGCTTTTTCTTCTTTTCCTTCTCCCTTTGAAGCTGAATTTCACAGTATGGCTTTGAATCTTACATGAGTATGACCAAGGTCACTGGTAGCATGACCAAAGTCACGGTATATGGATGGCACTTGTCATGACAGGGTGGCTGATACTTGCAATGGTACCTAAATCTATATGAGCAACCATAGCTCATGCACCTTGTTAAGAAACAAATTCTTTCTTTTGCACTACCTGGGTAGTGGTACTGATTCCTCTTCTTGTCAAGAACCAGGGGATTTGTCAATACTGCTGATGCATCCCTCGGTGTTCTTCAGCAAGGGGACAGACTGTCTTCTTAGTTGGAAATGTTGTCATCATGCCATGTCGGCTGACCCCCCCAAATGACATGCCGTCACTGCATGCCAACATTTTGGGAAAATATCAGAAATGTTGGCCTGACATATCATCAAATTCTGTCATCCGTACTATGCCAGATGACATGACATGTCATGGTCAGCCGACATGATGGCTGTTTCATTTGGACATAGAGTAAAAATAGCAAAGTCTCGCAGAAAATCTTGTTGTATTGGAGTACTGTGATGCGTGCAAGTCACAAAAACAGTATGAGATGCATTAATATACATTAAAGTACCATTTTGAACTAAAAAATGACTGTTAAACTTCAATGGAGTAATGGTCTTAGCAGTCATGGATCTGGATGGGTGGCCGTGTTACAACACATCAGCCAACATGTGACTCACCCATTAATCCAGTCACGACATTGGCGACATGGTGATGTTGGCTCAACTCCAACCAACATTGTTGGCATCATGATGACACGTGAAGACATGTCGCCAACATTTCCAACTAAACTAAATGCTCTCCATGAAAGCTGAAGTCCAGTGTCCAACAGCCGGTGCTGATGTTGATACCACAATGACTGCAGTGTTTTCCAAGACAGTGTCAAAATCTTGCTAAGTCAGCAGATGCACTATCAGATACTTTTGGAACTGATCACCCCATCATGCACACTGTTGGCTGGAATTCCAGTCTTGAGGGTAACATTGACTCTTGAAGGAGTCTGCAGACTCACTTCTGGGATGAGTCTTGTGGCATTCTTCCCAATTGTTGATTGTGTGCAGGACAATCCAATTGTGGAATGATCCAAGGTCTTGTGGGTCTGAGGATGTCAGGAGGCACTCAAACTCTTGCACGTGTAAGCCAAAAGTGACTCTTCACAAACAGGTGGAACACTGATAGCTCATAACTCCTTTGTGAAAGCTTGGGAGTTATTGAGTTTGTAAGATCACATGTTTGATTGATTCCCAATGAATCACATGCATGTTAAAAATTGCCAAATGCAATGTTATTGAGCTGGAGCTGAACTGGGTCTGTTCAGGCTTCATGACAACTGATTGTGAACTGCTATGGTTCTGAGCATGTAACAATGTTCATTGAGAGTACAAAACAATACTTCATCTGACCTCATGCAAAGGAACCATATGCAACTTGCTGTGCAAACTTGCAATTTGCTATGAATAACTTGCATGTGTTTAAGATAGTGGGAGTGTATTGGTCACATTGATGTGATGTTTAATCTAGAAAATGTATCAAAGGGTGGGCAAGCTGCTCTAGAGGTATAAGTGGGTATGGCGCTCAAGAAATAGTGTTGCCTTAATGACAATGAGGGTCATTGTCTGTTACAAAGAAAGAGGTACCTAGGCATTTAGTCATTAAGACATGGGATCATTGTTGTTTTTGTCTCAATATCTGGACAATGGGAATGTTGCCTATTACTAGGATGTGGTACCTAAGGGTATACTAAGTTGAGAATTCATTAGCATTGGTCATCTTGACTTGGGGTGTTTGTGTCAGACCAACATCAAACCGACTCATGTACAAGCCAGCCTGATTGAAAACTGACCTAGCTTGAGGTGACTGAAATGATTTTCCAATGTCAGTGTGTGAAAGGTCCCTGGTGGTATGTCCCATCATGGTGTGTCACAATGAATATATACCCAGTCAATGTATCCAGTAGAAAGCAGAAAACAGCTGGCAGTATTCTTTGGAGTCCAATGTAGGGGTTGCTGTTGAATCTGATGAATAGTTACCTGAGGCATCATTCAAATGTGCTTGTGTTGTAGGGCTCTCATACTGAGAGCCTTATAATTTCAAAATCATTCATTCTGAACGTGTTAACAGTATAATAATACCTTTGTTGATGCTGCTGCATCCAAGTGGGACTACGGTCATGACCTCTGGACATCTCTTTCTTCTTATTTCCTTTGCTTGACCTTGTTTCTGTAGCTAGTTGATTGTTGCTTAGCTCTCCTTGACTGGGAGGCAGCCATATTGTATCACTAATGAAGGGATATCCATGCTGTAATAGATGGTATCTCTTGGCAGCATACGACAGCCTTGGATTGACTGCAGCCTGGATGGATACTGCTTACTGCTGGCATGTTGTTTCAGATGGTTCACATCATATGTTGGAGTATCTGAAATGAAGTGCTCATCTTTCTTATGAGCAGTGATAGGATTGTTGCACTGGGATTTGAGCTCAAATCTGATAGTCTTCAAGGATAGTATCCTTCACTTCTCTTGTGTGTTGGTAGAATCTCTGAATGATGGTTTCTTTGGCAACCTTACTGCTTTGTGTGGTCCTTTGATTGGTGCATGTCTAGGAAACATCTCATTTTTTACCTGCACACTGTTTGGATTATAGAAATTTGTATGATCTGTTATTAAATTATGAAAGAAAGATACACCAGTCAATGTAGAAAAAAAACAATAAGTTGTTGCCTCAATCATGTTCTGTGCACTAAGAAAATCATTTCATGCAGATGCACCATTGCTGGAAAGAGAATTCTCAAATATTGTCTTGTGAAACTCCTCAAACTTTGCCATGAGTGCCATATTGTCTTCACGCTTGGCTTGAGGTGGCTCACTTTGTTTTACAAACATTGTCAAGCAAAGTAATCCTGTCTGAATCATCCATCTTGAAAAGAAATATGCGCTTGCTCTTACATCAGGATTACTGTAATACATCCTTACCATATGAAATTCAAAACAATTGTTGTCCTTGAGTCCAATATTATGACCAAACAATCCCCACTTTGTCAGGTTGGGGCAGGCTGAGGTCTTCATGAACATCCTTGTTGCCTTTAGATCAAACTTGCGGGCATCACTTCCATCACACCACTTCTTTGCAGACTTGGTCTCATTGTGGTTAGATTCAGAATGTCTTCTTTTATTGTAGGTCCTTGTAGTTTAGTTTTTGGTCTGAATTGATTCCATGTGCCTTCTGCTGTTCAACTTTGGATTCAGAGCCACACTCATGGGATGCTGTCACAGGCATTGACTGCTAGTACCCAAGCATCAATCTTGAATATGCATTCTACCATCATGCGGATCATATCACAAAAGTGCTTCATAGATACTTCTTCAAATCATCCTGCAAGAACCATCTGTAGGTTAGAGGAATGAGTTGCTGCTGTAGCCCCAAGCAAGTAGACCTTCTCTGCCATATTGCACAGGTAAATATGGTGGTGCATGTGCTCAGAGGCTAATGCATCTGTCAATGCTGAGCCTCGGGTGAAATAAATTGTAGAATTTGGCCATCATGAAAGCAATGATGACATTGTGTGGATCTCTGTCCTTGAATCCAGGAACCACTACTGCATTCAAGATCATGATGAAATTTACTAACGATCCCACAGCATACTGTAAGGTCAACAAGCATCCAGCATTTGCCACCAATCCCTTGTTTGCAGCCCTTTGACTCTTTGGTCCTCAAATGCATCTTCTGTTTCATGCCTGGCATCTTGTGATTCTATGATACCTGATTTTCTGAGTTGCTCTGGTAACAAAGGGCTAGTAGGGAAAGAGGAAACTTGTCATGGAGTGTAAATGTTTGGGTCCTCTCAAAGCCTCCCTTCAAGAACTGCACTGGTGTATTCTTTGGCCAGTAGTTCAATGATATTGCTAGGGAGATAGCCATTTGTGGATGGAAGATATTGACTTTCTCCAAGTCAAAGAAAGTAGACCCAAAGTGTGCTTGTGTCTGGATGGTTGCAAACACAATCATCACATTGTAGCATCTGAGCTCTTGGTCCCTAACTTTGATGTCATCTTCATGCTTCATCACATAAATGGCCAGTGGGCTGAATCTTCCCATCTCTGTTACTTCTGCAAGCTCTAGAGGCAGTGTAGCCAAGGCTGCTTGTGGCTGTTGGCCGAAAGTCCTTTTCATCTCATCAACGATGGTATATCATTTGTTCTGGTTTGCATTTACTCTTAAGTAGACATACCATTATTCACTGTGCTGCAGCATTCAGTGCCAAATTCTTCATAGATGTCAGAAGTCTTGAGTTTCTTCACCCTGATGTTGTTCACAACTTCCTTCACATCCTCATAGTTTGCATGTATATGCTTCATTGCTATTGCATAGAATTCATACTCCCCTCCAAACCTTCTCATTGCATGATGGTAGTCTTGATAATTCAGGTTCCCAGTTGATAGTTCTACTCCAAAAGAAATTGGTACTACAGTGGAAATAGAAAATGTTGTCATGTCTTCCCAGCCATCCTAGCCCATACCCTTTAGGTATTATGGATGTATACCTAGGTTCTTGAAGCACTGTATGTCTCAGGATCCTTTGTGATACCTTCATAGTGAATATGTTCTCAAGATTGTCTAATCCATGTTGAATGATGATCACACTCGATTGGACAATCTCATCTGGCAGAGACTTGCCAGTCACAATTGGCATAAAGAGGTGTTATTTCTCACCATTGACATCACAAAACAGTATTTGCAAGAGATTTTTGTTCACAATGATTCTTGTTTGAAATTGGAATTCATTGGCCATGAGAAAGCCCAGTGTATCCCTGGTCCATTCTTAGATTGGAACCATACTATGAGGGTACAACCTATTTAACATCTGTGTTAAATTAGCACAGTTTTTCACATCAGAATACAGTGTTTTTTAATGATAACAAAACTCTATTAAAACAATTTTTCAATTGTACCCCTTTAACCAATGAATTCAACAAACAAGCAGTCAATTATGCAATGATTGGACTACTCTTTTGGTTCATTGCCAGCCGTCATCATATTTGATGATGAAGGCTCTCCTGGGGCTCACTTGCCCATTCAGCTTGATCCAGCAGCACCACTTTCCTATCAAAGTAGTATCACGGAATTGTGAAGGTACAGAATGTTGACATGTACCATATAAAGTCATTAATTGAATTGTTTAGTTCAAGAGAACTGCATTATGGAGCTGAGAGCAGGATCCAATATTAATCAATTCTCAATAAGCCGTTGTGGAATTTAAAAAGTACTCCCATCAGTCAGGCAAATACAACAATTTGTAAGGTCTCACAAAATTCCTCACAAAGCACATATTGCTGTTCAAAGAAGAACTACAATACCCTAAAAACATTCCATCAATTGCCAAACTGCTGTCTATTTAAGGAATCGAACTAAAAAATGGTTTCAGACAGCAAGACAACACATATTGGCTGCTAACCCATCATTGGTTGATACAACCAATTGAATGGTTGCTAGCTCATTATCTGTTCCCATCATTAAAAAAATTCTTCAAACAATTCCTCAGCAACAAATCAATCAAGGCATAAATGGCTGCTACTTGTCATTGGTTGATAGAACCAATCACGCTGTTGTTACCTTGTCATTATTCAATTTTATTGATTGAAAAAACACTCAAAGCAAAAAAACAGAAATACATTTTTGTCTTCTACTCCGTCATTGTTCAACACAACCAAGCACATGATTGCTACCCTGTTGTTGTTCAATCCAATCAATTAGACAAAATTATCCCAACAAAATGTACCTGCAAGAACAAAACAAACCATTTCAATGTCAAAGTTACCAATTGAATTTGAATGGTTGCTCCTGCATTTTCAATTGATCAACAGTAACAAACTTAAAAAATATTGGGGTTAATGTCCAGTATCTTCCATCATGTCTGCCAAAGCCATTAACAACTCAAGCTCAATCACAAATGTCCAGCAAGCACATGCTCCTGATTCTTCAGCACATCAGCCTATTGCTACCATATTTGGATGAATTGTCCAAATCAAAAAATCATCACAACAAATGTCAGGAATCTTTGATTGTCATCACTCTTGCTTTCAACAACTCCTCAAAGCAAAAAGAGCACAATCACAATCAGAGATCAAACATCTTGATCTTTATTTTTTCTTACCCTTCTTGTCCTCAAAAATTACTGCTGATGCTTGTTGTCCTTGTAGTTGAAGAAATAGTTCAGATGCATTCAAAAAGAATGATGTAGTGATGCCTTGCACTGTGTGAAAGCCCTGCAAAACATTGGCCTGATGCATTATGCTCCTTGGTCTGCAAAGATTTTGCAGCTGAGTGCACCAGAAACACTTGACTGTCAGATCACCGAGTGGACGCATCATGATCAACACACAGACAGTGACCTAGGTTATACATGACTGTTTTAAGTTACTATCCCAAACAGAACTCTGACAGTAAATACTGAAGGTCCAATAATATTATGAGATTTTGTCACATTGAGTCCTACTTTGCGATGTCACCACATCATACTCTATGAGTAATGTACCAAGTACTCAAGTTTTTCTCTCTTGGTAATCTTGAAAGGGCAGTAATCATGTTACAGTCAAAATTTTCAGAATATCCACAGAAATTCCAAATTCTGCCAGAATTCTGCCAGAATTTACAATGCAGACTCTGAGATGCTAATCCAAATGATCCATTTTACTCAAGCCTGGAGGAATCAGGAAAATGTCAAATTTCTGGTTAGATTGCCTACACCCCATAGAATTCTGATGAATGGCATCTATAAAATAGTTGTGCATCTGGGTAGGGACCTAGAAGCACCTGAGGATCAAAGTTATCACTTTGCAAGAGCCTTTTACATTGCATCAGACTTATTCGAAATAAAAAAAACCTGTATACTAAAATCATGCGACTCATTAAAATTTATCCTGTCAAGCATAGGACAAAATTCCTGCAACTATGATAAAGGAATCATGAATTTTGTCTAATCTTAAAAATGTCTTCTCTTAAAGTAGTGGGGTTTCTGCATCCAAGGTAGGGTAAGTTGCCAACCACCACCACCTATGTACCCACAACCCACCATACACTACTCAACAGCATCTCTCCTCTACCTCTAGCATCACTCTGCATCCTCAATCATTCCAGCAGAATCCAGTCTTGATTATGCTATTACATAGTCACATTTCACTTGCATCATCCATATTACCCGTGCAAAATCAAAAAATCTTAAGTCTCATGACAGTACCAACATCCCTGTTTTCAAATCAATAGACAATGCTGGAGTTATTATATCCACTTTATAAGACAGCTCATCTAAGATACACTGCAGCTGCTCCTGGTGCTAGGGTGTAGTAGTACACAAAAGAATGTTATTATCTTTCTTCTTACAGCCCAAGCCCAAGAGCAAAGAACAGCAAGATAAAAATTGTGACGCAATCTATGATATTGATAATGGCATATAACTACCATATAAAGCAGTGAATAAGGAAATCTGTGAGATCATCTCATTTTACAAAATCTCACCTATTTTCTGGACATTTTGTTTTTTGGGGCCTTTAAACTTGTTTTCTTGACATAAATTCCATATAGATTGATTTCCATCGCAGGACCACACGCTCATATGCTTAGCTCCCTATAACTCATGGTGGTTCAAAAGTTATGGCTGATTGTCACGTAACTCACCACACATAACCACACATCCTTGTTTTTTTGGTGGGCTTACATTTGTACATAATAATTTTTCAATGACAAAAATGTTTGCAGCTCTCCTGCCTCCAGAATGGCTTCTCCTGATTGATGACATCATTGTCCCAAACAATGAGCACACATGTGATGTTTACTGTATTAGTTGTAGCATTGCACTGCTACTGGCGAGGAGATCTCATGGGTTCAGTGGATTGCTACATCTGCCGGCAATGGCACTTGTTGATCTTGTGGCTTGTTTTGTTCTCTGTGATGGGAGAGCACAAAGTTTTAGAATGTAAACTATTTTTTCATTAACTAAAAGAAACTGATTTACAAATATAAGTAGCTCTAATATAAATTAAAATAATGCATCCATCTCTGTCTCGGTCTCTGTCTCAACCTTAGTCTTTGTCTCCATCTTGGTCTTGGTCTTCATCTCAGTGGTGATCTTGGTCTTGGTCTCAGTCTTGGTCTTGGTCTCAGTCTTGGTCTTGGTGTCCTTCTTCATCTCAATCTTGGTCTCGGTCTCCTTCTCTGCTCCATCTCGGTCTCGGTCTTGGTCTCAGTTTGGGTCTTGATCTCGGTATTGGTCTTGGTCTCTGTCTTGATCTTTGTCTCCATTAGTGTCTTCACCTCTATCTTCATCTCATATCTGTCTTGGTCTTCAATTGGTCTTGATCTTGGGTTTGGCCTCCATCTCAGTCTTGATCTCGGTCCTAGTCCCAGTCTTGGTCCTGGTCCCAGTCTTGGTCTTGGTCTTGGTCTTGTACTTGTTCTCGTTCTCGTTCTCATTCTTGTTCTCATTCTTGTTCTCATTCTCGTTCTTGTTCTCGTTCTTGTTCTCATTCTCGTTCTCGTTCTCGTTCTCGTTCTCGTTCTCGTTCTCGTTCTCGTTCTCGTTCTCCTTCTCCTTCTCCTTCTCCTTCTCCTTCTCCTTCTCCTTCTCCTTCTCCT
>JALLPD010000662.1:0-14875 GCA_036940065.1 Cyclotella cf. meneghiniana
TCATTCTCACAAAAATGTGGGCCAAGTGAGAGACCATTCACATGCAATCAATGCGCATTTTTCGCGGTCATATTTTTGCATTCGGCTTCATTTTCCCCATTCACCCACAACATGGAATTTTCTTGGGGATGTACGTATGTAGCGTTGGTATGGTACTATCTCTTCCGTGACAAAAATCCAAGTCTCCTTGTGGGATACAAAAGCGGGAATTGAATGAAAGTACGATACTTTTAGGTGTATAAATGGTACAATACTGGTAAATCCTTCGACAAATCCGCATGAAACAACACATTGATAACTTGTCATGATGTGATGTCATTGCACACCTCGAGGTATTGTACGATACAATACCATATTTATCGTTGTTCATACAATATCATACCGTACCATACTTGAATCGATGAAAACCATCGAAACAACACGACTGGGTGCGCGTCGATCCAACAAATAATACAAAACTGACGTCCGTCTCATCCCACGCCCGTCACTCGTCAACGTGATGTGTTATTAACGACGTCCCAAATCAAATCAAGGCCGACTCCTGTTCGTTCAGATGCAACCCAACAACAACATCGAAAGCAACAAGGACCCCTCCACGCCCACCGGTCGCCTCACGGAGCCCACGCCGCGACAACGCCTCAATTCCAGTGACAGCAATTCCTCGCCCGGAGGACGCAGCAGCCATTCGTCGTCTCCCGGCAGTTATGTCTTTCGACGAGGGAGCACCATGCTGGGAAAACTGTCGTCCAAGAAAAAGATCGAACAGCCGCCGCAGTTGAGACAGGCGTGGGCCGGCCCACGAATGCAAGCGCCGCCTCCTCCGCGATTGAGCATGAGAACGCCCAAGCTGGAGGCGGCCGACAACGCCTTTTTACGCAATCTTCGATCGGGGAGCGGCGAGGCCGATGGGACCTCGGGATCCGTGGTCGTCGCGGCGACACATTCGCTCACGCCCACGCGGGACAATACGTCGAGCGTTGTTGCGGCGGGGTTCAGCGATGCCGATTCCGACTTTTTGAGAGCGTTGAGGGGAGATCAGGAGCGGAGCAATTCCAAACATTCCGTGGATAATTCCGAAAGTGTGTCCGCTGCGGAGACATCTTCCAACACTGTCTCCGATACGAATCGTTCCGATGCCGATTCTGCCTTCTTAAGAGCATTACGCGGAGAATCCTCGCAGGAACCTGCTGCGCCGGCACAACAGTCAGAACCCACATATCGAACCGATCCCACATTGCCCAACAAAGAACACATTAAACAGCCTCCTCCACCCGCCGACCACATGGCCTACGCCAACGCCGCCTTCCTCGGTGCACTACACGCCTCCGCTGATCCCCCGGACGATGCCCTCCCCATCAAGGGAGACGCCAAGGGCACTTTTGTACTGGACTCGAATCATCCCAAACTCGTGCACGGACAAACCTCCGGATCCGGACGAAGCGATGCCGATTCCGCATTTCTCCTAGCCATGCGAGAGTCCTCTACGAGTTCGAACCAACCCGCTTCCTTTGGGGGGACGGCAGAATTTGGGAATTCGGGAACACTGGTCCTAAATGGTCCTGCCGCCAAGGGGAGAGGCAAGGAAGAGTCGTCCTTTGTCATGTCCATTCAGTCCTCGGAGGATATACAGAATCACCTTTCCAGGGAGGATATGGCTACCAAGGACGAACTCAATGCCGTGTCGGAGACGGACGACGACGAAGATGATGATATGGAGGGATTCACCGTGCCGTCTCATCCCTACGTCGAAAAGGTCATGCTTCCGCGTCCATTGTTTTTTGGTCATACATTACCACCTCGTATCCTTGAAGAGGCAAAACTCGCTGCAAAAATTTACCTAAATAAGGAAGACGGGGGAAGTTCCAGTCGGAGAGAGTGGCTCGAAAAAGATGCCGAGTCGTCGTTGGATTCGGCCATTCACGAAAGCGAGGAGGATTCCATTTTCACCAAGTCCTCAATATCTACATATTCCACGTCAATGGGAGGAAAGCTTTTCGAATCGAATCTCTCGCCATGTGCACGTAATTTTGAGGGTGCATTAGAAGTATTTGGATTCGGACAAAATCCCTTTTCTTCCAGTAACGACATCAACAATCCACAGCAAGACGAAGATACTATCTATTCCGACGAAATGCCAAAAGCCCCTCACCCGTATATATCTATTTATGCTCCAGTATGGGGCGATAGGGCCCGCGCCGATCGAGCGCGAACGAGAAGGAAAAGGGCGAAATTGGCAGATGCATCTGCTGCTACGATGAGAGGTGCTTCCTTTCGATCGAGTGAAAGCGTGAATCGATTGTCTTGTAGATCAGAGGATGGAAATACGACAATATCAAATTCGTTTCATCGGGACTCCGGTGATGATATTTCACGATTGAACGCACAAGACCATACAACGAAGAGCCCCATCGAGGCGCACGACCCCGAGAACCCGTCAACAAGCACAATTGACGTAACCGACAGCAATGATTTCTCTCGCAATCAATTCTCTATGTTTGCTCGTGCGGGTACTCCTACCGTCGAGACCACCAATGATTTTTCACGCGATCAATTTTGCACGTTTGCTCGGGGCGACGATGCTGGGGGGACATTTGTTCGAGATACGGCCATTGAGACCCCTGGAGGTAGCAATTTTGTTTCGAATCAACCCAAATTCTCTGTCGATAACATGGATTCCAGCACTTTTGTTCAGGCAGTGAAATATGGGGATGCCGGATCCGACGATGATTCCATCGAAGCTGCCGAAGAGCGGAAAGCGGTCGGTTTAAATGATAACATGGCTGCTGCTGCTGCAATGCTGGCTGGTGAAGAGGTCGACTACGATGGCGATGACAATGATCAATGTGGCATTAGAACATCACTCTGCAACAAGGCTGCAGGGGGTGGAGCCAAAGCGGCAAATAAGTATGGCCGTCCTTATTCCAATTTCGAATTGACAGGAGGATGTGTTCCTTGGTTCAGCTGTGATGATCCTTCGTTGCCTCACGAGAGCGATCTTGGAGTGTTTGAGACAAAGGAAGATGAGAAACGAACAAATCAACGCCGACGAGAGAAAAACATCATAGAGAATTTGACAGTTCCAGGCATCATGACCGTTCCTTGTTGTCCTACTCAATGCACTGACGTCGACGACAGTCATTCATGGAATTCCCGTGAGGAAGGGGTAAGCACGGGAAAAGCGAACAACACCGTCCTCGTCAGCCTTCATGACGGGAAGTCTCCAACAAGTCCCGGGTCTCCGCTTCGAAGCAAAGCACCAACGTACGAGGCTTCAAGAGTCGGATGGTGGAACTTACCTGATGCATTCGAAGAAACGTCCATCACTCCTGGGAAAATCAGAAAGGAATCAAAGAAAAGACGGCAAAACTCATCTCCGACTGTGGACGTTTTCCCTGCCTTAGATGACCCCATTACTCTTGACGTCGTAACCAATCTTTGGCCTTCACCACAAGTCTTGCGCAACAATAACATTTCTGCAGCTCGGCTGCATTCAGCAACTTCGTCAGGTATGTTGTAAATGATGAATGCCTGGTTTTGCTGAAGGATTTTGAGCGCAGTGTACTCATCCACAATTTATTCCCCATGTTTTCAATTTGCTGGTCCAATGATTAAACAGCACGATTCTTGCCGCATTTGTCGGACCGCAACCCTAATTTTCGTCACCTTCAAATAGATACAACCGCAGTTGGGTTTCCAAAGCTGGGAGGCGAGATCGAACCCATGTTTTGCAAGTTGGCAATCTACCATTTTGAAATGAACGCAGTGGGGTCCTCGTCGGATCGAGACATCGATGAGTCTGTTGCCAGCACAATATCATCTGGAGCATCTGGTACTTCTCAACCGAACAGAGATAGATGTGGTCCAGTGACCGAAGTTTTAAATTTTGACGTTGTTCAAGATCCCGACGTGATAGAAAATTGCAAAAGAGCACTTTGGCCTTATGCAAGCAAAGCTGAACTCGGTGAACTCCCTGGTGGAATAGGTGAATCGTGCAAAATCGACGACAATGTTATTTTAGAGGGATCGCCCTGTGGTATATTTCCTCTGCCTTCACACCTTCAAATACCAAATCTTTATGCAGTTCTTCTCGTGCATAAAGTCGTGTCCGATAGCTCAGATCAGCAACCATATTTCAAGCCTAGCCGTCGTGACAAAACATCGTCTGGCCAGAAAGAAGAAACCGACCTAACAAGACTTCGCGAAAATGCTTCCAAGGCAGCAGAACAATACGGCCAGTTGATCACTCCGATAGCGTTTGGTGTTTTGCCTTTAATGGAAATCGTCGGGAACGAAGAATCACCGAAAGTCCCGGTTACTCGTGTGGTGCAGATACCATTATTTAAGTTTGAGCAAGGCCGTGGTATGGATATCATTTTAGATCACATTTTAGGGATGCTTCATCCAAGGTGAGAATAGAGTGTCAACCCATTACTGCAAATCCTATAATTTATTCTTAGCTGTAGACTTGTCTGGTTCGTTTTCATCAACGAAGAGCCATTCCAAAAGTAGGCAAGATTGCATCATTGACTCGTGGCCATGCATTCCTTGTCATGCGCTATTATGGTTTTCTTGGACTTCACTCAATTATATCTAAAACCAAAATGGCTCGCAATCGGCTGGTTGACTTTACGCGAGAGCTCCAGGTAAAAAGACAAGGTGATACGAGAGAACAATCTTTAGACAGATGCCCCGATACCGACCCTTACGTTGTACCACCATGGCGACCACAATATGTTGTAGAACCTGCTCCGTTTGGCGGCCGCTGTATTTCTACAAAGCCTCGGACGAATATCGATGCCACTTCAAACGCAGTCCACGAAAGCACAGCTGTTGTAGGTTATGCTCAAGAATTAGCTGCACTGCCACTGGAAAATTCTGTTGTTGAAAGCAAAGCTCCCAGAAGAAGCTGCAGATCTTCGTCCGCCAACAAATTCGATTTTATGTTCATGCACACCTCATTTTGCAACGAATTAATTTGCCATCCAAGAATCTTAACGGAATGCCCCAAGAAAAATGTCGTTATCAAAATTGAGTTGAGGGAGATTTGTCGGATTGATAGTCTGAAAGTTGATGCAGCACTTCCGCTCAAACCCTCTATTCACAATCCTCGCAGAGGGCCTTGGCTTGTCCAAGAGGCATATACATCGTGTGCGCTAAAAGCAGCCAATCCACAATTCCTTGACGAGTTTAAGATAAAGTTACCCTTAATTCTTGGCGAATCCGGGCGTGTTATCGGGTTATTCTTCTCTGTTTACCATGTCTGCGTGGAAAAGAGAAAAGGCAGTGCAATACTCCAACCAATCGTAAAGCAGAGCAATCAGCAAGACAGCGACACGGAAAATAAACTTGAATATATTGGAAGTGGAGTTCTTCCATTAACATCAGATGAAAGTCATTCATGCCTATTGTCAAATGGAGAGCACGAGGTTCCCATCGAATATCGAGTTATTGATCTTGGCGTTTCTGCAGATCGAGCAAAACTCATGTCCCCGTCTTCAAAGCAGCATCATCCTACCAGTAGTATTGGTAGCGTTGTAAAACAGCTTCCATCGTTGAGCTGGACGAATGAGGATTTAACAAGAACCTTGTCTCGCGACACCATTAGCACGGACGAAGAGTTCCTTAATCGTCAGCAGGTGGTCGATGTTGACAGTCTCAGCTATCCTGCAGGAACAGTTTTCCTCCAACGAATTCATGCTCCTGATTCGGATGCATCAGCGGATCATCACGACCTCAAAAGCATCAAATCTGATTCAGTGATGAATCGCATGAGTGATTTTGCAAATCCAAATGCTGATGGATCGTCAAAGGAGTGGCTTCCATCAATGAGTTCAGGAAATCTCGAACAACTTAGTTCTGACCAGAAATCTCCTGAAGAAACTCAGTTCGAAAATGAGCTTATTCTAAAGGTAAGATGCTCGTTGTCTTCGAGGTTACCCCTCTTTGACTATATCCCTTGTGTCAACACCTAACGTTTGAGTTGGAATGCACGGACAAATCATTACTATACTCCATATCGTACTAGGTCAACATAATTGCATTCTCGTCCGTCCACCCCCAAAATAGAATTTTATCAGATTTCTTCCTTCTCAAGCCAGATCGACCACGCTGCGTGGTGACAGATGATTTCTCTGGTCTATCGCCGTGGGGCAAGCATCGCAGGTGAGTGGATACTTCTCTTCGCGATTTTGTGAATAAATTGGAATGCTTTGAGCTCATGTTGTTTTTGCGGTTGCATAGTGAAATTCTATATCGCCTGAAGCCTGAACGAATCCCGCCATTCAATTTCGTTGGAGGGGCTTTGGCAGAGACTGAGAGAGTGAGAAACATGTTAACGAATCATTAAAAGATGTGTACTCTTGTTTACTATACTTTCTGCTGCTTCATTCAGAAATTACTAGAACCCGTTGTCAGCCTCTCCAAAACGTCCAAATGCCCCGCTTACGATGTTATTCCACATTTGATTCGAGTTATCACCCAATTATGGCGCACTATGGTTTCTGGCATTGGCGAACCATCTATACTGTGGGCGAGGTGAGATTCACTATTTTCTCGTCTGACTATTTATCTCCGAATTGACGTAGTTTTGCCGATGTTACATTGCAGTCCGCAGTCGTTAATACCACTCCGTTTAAATGCGTTTGCTAGTCTTCTGCATGTTGTTAGCTCAGCTTCACATAACATGGCGAAAGCTGGACTAAGACTCCTTGACGGAGATACAAAATGGAATATAACAGGTACGATTTGGTCTCTCTCCACGATCCTCCGTTATTTTCCTGCACGTGCTCACTACGAATACCTGAAAACAACCCATAGCTCTCAGCAAAACACTCTCACTTCTATTTGATGAGTCAAGGATCTTTGATGGACCACTTGAAGATCCAGTGCAGGGAGAAGAAGCCAGATCGAGGCCAACAAAGGCCCCACAAAAAGAAATTAAAGACCTCCCCAAGCTGCTCAGTAAAAAGCCACCAAAAATAGCAAGATCAAAAACATCGAATGCAGTGAGCACCCCAAAGCCTGAAATCATTCAGCGATTTTCCTCCGAAGAAATGAAGATCCCAATGTTGTTCGATGTTGACGCCATGCTTCAGTCGTCTTCCGCCGAATCAATCAGAACGAAGGAAAAACTCGCCAGTGCCAGTTCTGCTCCTCTGTCTTCGAGAGACAGGGGCGTTAAAGTTGACACACGTAATGACTTCATGTCAGCAATGAGAGAAGCAGCTGCTAGTGAAGGCGTAGACGAAATAGGTGGAACAAAAGATAGGTTTTCGAGTCACTTACTGAACTCCTTCGGATCTCTGTCCAGTTTAGGCCCCACATCAAATAGAAGACGATGGATGACGTTGCCAGCAATGGCAACGATTCAAGAAAGCGACACAGAAGACAACAGAATAGGAACCCAAGAGTCTAGTCTCACTTCTCAAAGCTCTTATGATTCCGACAAAAAAGGTCATTCGCTCGACGCTGAACTTATTGTGCACGGAGAGAAATCGAAGCCAAAACAATTTCGAGTACCGCAAGTTACAAAAGTTGATAGCACAAGTGGTATTTCTTCTTTTCTCGATGTCATATCATCACAATCGAGGAGGTCAGAGAGAGACGGGAAAGATACAATATCACTCGAGATTTCTGAAAATAAAAAAGCGCTCCGCGCAAATGATGATGACATAGAGTCTGCTGGAACAGCATTTCTCAATAAAATTAGCCAAAGTATGGGATTGCTCAAGTAAGTTAATGCTCGGTTAGTCGTTATCAATCAGCACCTGAATGTTAAGTGAACGTTGCACATTTTCTTTATTTTTGAAAGTGATGGAAAAGAGAAGGGTGGTGAAGAGCTAAGGGTTGGAGCCGCCCATCACCGCAAAACAAGAAGCAGGTGCTCAATAGACTGGACTCTGCCACCAACGGACAAACTACTCGAAAAGGATCAACAAATTGAACAACTAAACAGAACGAAAGCTGGCGTCATCACTTCACCGGTCGTTGGGTTCAGTCCTATCGTAGCATTTCCTGATGACGCGAGTACTGACGATGACACCCTAGGCGACGAGGGAAGTGTAATCGAGAAGCAAAAACATGCTACTTCATCGCAACTCGTTCATCCACTGAAAAATCAGTCAAGGGACAACGACAGGAGCGCATTCCTTGAGCCATTCGTACTTCCCGATTTCGCCGATCGTATGAACGCAATGAAAGATAACGGGAAACCACTTCGATGGTGGCCTTATGTATATGAAGTAATCATCTACCAATGGTTGGCACTACTCATTGAGCAAACGAAAAAGGAGCAGAAAGAATTATCCAAATCTGCAGTATTTTCTCCAATTGTGGTGAAATATCTTTCTCATGCAGCGAAGGCTGCCCGGGGTGCCACCATAAGATGTGCTCCTTACCTCCTTGAAATTATAAAACAAAGCCTAAGCTGGAGGATTGATGTGGTGTTCCGAAACAGGAAAAAAAATTTGCTATCTTCAAACAATAACTCAAGCGAAAATAATGTCCCACAACTAGTCAAGCTTGATGCAAATATACTCACAGCCCTCGAAAAGTTGGTAACTATGTTGACAGATGCAAGCATAGACAGCAGAAATTTTGACAGCTTTGAATTTCGCAAGATCAGCACTGATGTCAACGATGCTGTCGTCCGGTTTCTCCGGGACTTATTCTCCATGCTAGATGTGCGATCTGTCCATAGGCTAGTCATGGTCTATTTCTCGAGGTTTGTCACAAAAGAAGGAAAACACTGGCATGACCGAGATTCGAAGACGACAGGCCTTCGATGCTCATGGGAGACAACTAAGTTGCGTCTCAATGCTATTACACTGTTTGTTCGGTTCCCTGACTTTATGAAAGTGAACATGCCACTAATGGAAAGAGAGAGATGGGAAGCAAGCCCAGCTGGCTCATCCAACGACTCATCGCGTCGCTTTTTTACCGGTGTTCTCGAGAAGATCTCACGCTTCGGTTTGAGCGAAATTACATCATCTGAAGGTCCAATTAGCAAAGAACCCATCACGATACCCAAATTGACCCCGCACTGGTTGGCGGAATTATGTACTGATATTTGTTTATCTGCCACAGGTCACGCCGAGGAAGCCATCCAGCACCGGGCGTCATCACTCTTATTCGAGTTATTCTGGACCAACAGTCAAGAGGGACGTGCCAGTGGTAATGTTTCAATCGTCGCTAGTGTCTTCGTGCCATTCGTTCAAAAAGTTCTCTCTCATGTTGAGTACTTATCAAGTTTTGCTGGAAAATGCCAACTTCGCAAGGACATCATTCCTTGTGTGCTCTTCGTGTTGCAGAGTGCACCTGTTGGATTAATGCGTGCTCTCTGGAGAAAACTCTCCAAACAAGCAGAAGGAAAGACTCATCAAAAAGATAGCGCAAGTAAATACGGTGGAATCATTGGCACGGAAGGCCGAATAAATCCAGTTGAAACCGACTCTGCTCTCACCGAAAACTCTCATGGTGGTAACAAAATTCACGATGATTCACCGGATATCTACGATATGTTTGGCTTATTGAACTTAGCATTATCGACGATTGAGTACGAAGGCATCGAAACGAAGAAGTCCGACTCTAACAGAGCACCTTCTGACTGTGAAGAAAATCCTGTCTGGAGGAAAGAGTTTCTTTTGTCGGCTGATTGTGGACGCGAGCAGATAATCAGAGCTGTGGATCCAAGAAGGTTCCCGTCAAGCGACTGTGCGATCAACGAGATCATAAAACAAGAGCCCAGCACCAACAACTTACGAAGATGGCATGCCCATGATTGTTCAATGGTCATCATTCACAATTGTAGACAGATCGTTCGAGAAATAGTAGTCACGCTGAAGCCANGAGCATTCCTACTTCTATCGACTTTCAAGGGTCTTCCACATTCGACGAGCTCTTTCTTGCAAAAACAACATCGAGTTCAATGGACAATATTGACGCAGGACATCTATTAGGCTCATTAGACGGAGAAAAAGATAAAGCACGGAGGAGAAAAAATCTTCGCAAGCTCAACACGGAAATCCTAGCATTTACGATGACTGATACCGTTATATTTGTTCGTGCTGCAACATCCGTTTATCTACACGCGCTAACCATGAGACAAAGTGATGTTGTAGTGGTCAAGACCCTTACTGCTACAATAGAGATAGTCAAGATATTTGGGATCAAAGTTTTCCTCAATGCAGTCGGCGAAACTCTACAACATTGGATTCGCGTGACACTGGAACATTGTGGTGCTAGGAGGACCGAAGTTCGAGTTGATGCGTCAGAATTTCTTAATCTCTTACTAAGGCTTACATGGGATTGCTACGGGAGCTTCTTCAGAATTCGGCTGCCTCTGTTATCTGTTCAGACGGAGGTAATGGAGCGAATTGTAGCCAAAGCAACATCTAAATTTGAAAAAGAACAGAAAGCTCTCAGGTTAAACCCCGTTAAGCTATCAACTGAGAGTGCCGAAGCAAGTCTTGCTCCACTATGGAGGACCATTGACCGCATTCATTTCCAATCTGCCAGTCTTAACCTCTCCTTCAAGAGCGCACTAGCAAGACTTGCGATAATGATGAAGAAATTATACAAAGCATATCTTGCTGTTCACGCTCTGAACATTTTAAGCCAATCAGCAGAAATAGGACAAAATAATAATGATATCATCGTATTTGAATCAAGTCCATATGTCCAAAAAATCCGTGTGTCAGTTCATCGAATAGTTTCCAATGCTGCTGGGTATTCAAGGCAACTACTCGGTAATCAAGCGAGTGCACAGATCGATCTTTCGTCGATCCAATCGGAGTCCGTTGAAGACTCTCTTTTCACCGCCGCTGATGTATTTTCATCAACAGAACTGCCGTCTCATCGGTATGCGTTCCTCGAGAAACTAGCCGAATTTCATAACTTGCGAGGCAGATATGCAGAAGAAGCAACTTGTAGACTTCATATTTATCATACATACCGCGAGGCTGCCAAACAGCATGCACAGATTTGGTCTAGCTCTCCTTTTCTCCCTTGGGTAAGCCACCAATCGGAAGGGTTACAATCGACGGAGGAACCCGCAGGTGGAGCTATTGCCTCTGATATTGACTTTGAGATAGAGAATTCGAGCGTCAGTTCTGATAAGTACATTGAGAAAAATCCTTCTTTTCGAAGAATTTTCTACAGAGCCGCTGACAGTGTTCTTGTTCGGACTGGTGACTGGGAAGGATTCGGAGGAGGGAAATTTCTTTTTTATGGTGTTACGTTGAAAAGCGAGTTTACTTCAAGAACGGCGTGGTTTACATTACGACAACTGGAGACTGCGATGGTGAAAGAAGCTGAAATAGCTGGTGACTTATTCCTCAAAGCAGGTATTGTCGAGAGTAGCCGACATGCATGGAATCTTTGCACAAATTTCTATTCCGAAACATTTAACTACGCTCGGCTAGCTCGTGCTTATGAAAGGCTCGGAAGAGTGGTCACTTCGAAGATTCCATCAATAGATACAAGCAATCAATTTGACATGTCCTCACAGATTGGTCGGTTCTACAAGGTATATTTTCATGGCGGTGCACCTGATGATCTTCTCCACAGCCAAGGAGCAGAAGGGTTCATTTACAGAGTTCCGAGCAGTGTCGGAATAAAAGAGTTTGCATCCGGACTCGAAAACTCAGTGCGTGCTATCCTTCCTGCGAAGTCAACGGTAGATTTGCTTCTTGATGATGGCAGCCCAACTATGGCTCCAAAAACTACCGGTGGCAAGCGACAGGCAGTTATTGGAGGAGCACCAATTGAACCAATTAAGATCAAGGTCACTCCTCTCAGACCTTTGTTCAAGATGGAGGACACAGAAAAATGTTTTAGGGGGACGCCCGAGTGGTTTCAACTGAAGACAGATGAATATGATTTTATGATGGAAGCCGAAGGGAAGGCCCCGGCGAACCCTAACGGCATGCCTTGGCATCAAAGGCAAATTTCATTATCGACTGCAAACACATTGAGCAGTTCAGGGTCAACTACCATTTCGAATCGAAGACTAAGTTTCTTGTCAAGCTACCGCAACTCGCGCCCGCAGCAATCCTTCTCTACCAATTTTGATAAGAATTTGTCTAGTGTTGATACTATCGGTGTCGATAGGTTTTACTTCACTCAGCCTGCAAAGAGGGACCCGGTTCGAGGATTTCGAGATTGGCTGAAAGCCCCGACAGGCAGTTTTGCGGAAAGAAGCTTGCGTGTAACAGAATTGCAAGTTGAAGGGCCCTTCCCTGCTTGTGTCACAAGACAGAAAATCATTCATCGTGCAATTTTTTCACAAAGTCCTCTTGAGGCTGGAGTCGAGGCAGTGTCGACGTGGTGTTCTTTGCTGTTTCGAACTATCATGGCAACTAATGGACTCCGTGTTCTAAACGATATGAGTAAGTTTTGGCCGAAATCTCCTGACATCGCTTATTGGTACCTCCTGATTTTTATTCAAATGTTATTTTTTCATGAAGCCGCCCAAGAAGATGGGCTCAATATTATATGCATAGCTAAAGTTCTTGCAGACTGCATTCATTCTAGTGGAGTCAAACAAATAGGACTTTCGTTTCTCTCTGCGAACCCGCAAGCAGATGAGACAAACATAGAATCTGGATATTACAGCTCTTATGAAAGGTTGAGTGAGGAGGAGATCGAAAAAGTACAAACAAAGCTTGCACGGATAATAGTGATTTTTCTCGAGCTTCTTCACTTGCTTATTGCGAGGAATAGAGATGTCCTTTTAGCAGTTGTACAAGCTCGAAAGCGGAGATGCGCAGATGCTGCGTCAACAACGTCTGGGTCTCACGAAGGAAATGCGTCCACTTCCCGCCTAGTCCACCACAACAGCCCGATTAAAATTGTCGGCGAATCTGGAGACAATGATGTACCCACTTCTCTGAATAGATCAAGCGCGGACGTTTTGGGGAAATCAATTACTACTACCGCAAACCACGCAACCTTCACTCACAAGGCGACCAATAGCGATCGCACTGATGCAGCCATCGGTGTTCAGAGTGAGCTTCAACGAGGTTTTATCAGCCTCGTAAGATCTCTCTCACCAAACCTTCTCGACACAATCAACACAGAAGTACCGAGATGGATGAGGCAATGCTGCCAAGACAATTATTTCTCTTCTGGTTTTTATCGACAAGCTGATATCCGTAAGTTAATGTTTCATCTCAAATTTTATTTGTTCTTTTAAGTTTCCCTCAACCCTCTATTCTTTGGCTGCACTGCCAGCCATTGGTGACGAACTTTTCTTCAACTCGGATACCGTTGAGGAAAGAGGGGGCAAGGATGACTCATCATTACCAATATCAATCACCAGAGGTAGTGGTCAGAGGTATTCTCCCGGCAACAGTGTGTGTGGTACTGAAGTATCAGATGGAAGAAAAGCAATATCCGTTCAATCCACGACTCATCCATCGCGACATCGAGAAACGACGTCGGGGTCTTCACACTCATCTCGAAACGAGACTACTAGAGGTGGATTTTAATCACCTGTTGTGGTTATGTATTCTATTATGAAATATAATTGGAGGCATGGTACCATTGTATTTTGCTGCCCACTTTATAGGACCTACAAGAACTGACACAATAAAAATTAGAAACCAACTGTTATTATTAGTAGTCCGTGACACCATAACGCTTTGTCCTCCACTTTCGATATGCCTTGTCTGTGCCAAACACTTTGTCAAATACTTCAAGTTTGCTCGAATACATTCCCAGGTTTACACTGTGATGAAACTCGTGCGAATCAGTTTTGCAAGCCATTGGAAACCATCTCACTGGGCTCCAAGGAAACGCATATCCCAAGTGATCGTCAAAGTTAGTGTACAATAACCACAAGCCAAATTGGAACTGAGTTATGCTGTGTGGATGAACAATAGCTGAAACAAAAATGGCCGGTCCACCAATACTGATGAAAAAATCAACGGGGTGGAAATACTGCGCTGAAAGACAATTGTTCTGCTTGTACTCGTGATGAACTTTGTGAAACTTATAAAGCCCCGGGAATGTGTGCATAATGCGATGTGTCCAATAGAAGGCAAATTCATGAAGCAGAGCCAAACTCGCTAGGTCAGAAAATGTCTTTGTATATGTGGGCCATTCATCATCCAAAAAAGATAACCCAGAATGGGGAATTATTCTTGCTTTTGCATACAACATTACCGGAAGGACAAAAAGTAAACCAAAACTATCGACTGCGATCGTCTTGTATGTGAAGCTCCAAAAATTCTTCCGAACAGACTCTCGGCAATCCAGCCATGGCCACGGATCGTTGGATATCTTATATTGTTCAAAGAAGTCCCATTGTAACAAATACGGGGGCAAGGCAACTGTGATGATGTAGAAAAAGTAAAACGGGATAATAAGAAGGAACAAAATCATTTCCGCAGTTGATAAAGAGAAGATAGCGAAGCAAGATGACCAGTATGGTTTGAGTAGGGGAGGCAGAGCAAAGAACCATAGTGTTGATTGAAGAGCTCCGACGAGCATCCATAGTGACGGTGCTCCTTGCAATGTGATAGTGGATTTAGGTGAAATTGGGTGTACCATTTTTGTAATATGATGGGTGGTACCAGTTTAAGTTGATATATGTCGTGCCCCGTTTTGTAACAAAAACCACACTTTTTGTTCGACGAATCATAACTTTTTACCTGCTGTCCGCACTTAAATTTTGCGTGAAATACTACGATTACTTGCATCACGAATATCATTTTGATAAATATATCATATGATGGGCCTATGGTACTCTAGTGGTCAGCCGTGGGGACTACCGTAATTACGCCCATATATGCAGTTCGTGCAACAGTACTTGCAACCGGTCGTCATCTACGAAAAGTGTTCTCGTTTTTCCCTTAGATTGTACGCATCTGTTAGA
>JALLPD010000663.1:0-14815 GCA_036940065.1 Cyclotella cf. meneghiniana
GCTTGTTTGGGGTACTCAGTGCTCAATTGGGGACGTCCCAGTTCCAGCACGGGGCGCCCAGTTGCGCCCAGTTCCAGCACGGGGCCAGTGCCAATTTGGTACCCAACATATACGTAGAAAAAACTTGACTATGCATTCCTAAACTAAAGGTACCATCCTCCTTGATTCTGCTAATTTAGCCTTTTTTCGGCCTAATAGATACCACCGGCCCAGAATGTATGCTCGCTAAAATTCTTGATTGTATTTTGAATACAGCGGACGGGTCACTCGTCCTCACTCTTTGGTTCATGCTGGGTGTGATATATTGTCGTGCACGGGAATCATTCGTTGCGCTGAACCTAACTCCCAGTCCAACAGCATGACGACGACGTCCACCTCCGACAAGCTAGACGCCTCCGCGTGCAACAATGCGGACGATCTGTGCGCTGTCCTCACTCGACGACGTCTTGCCCTCCATTCTTTGGACTACACCACACTGGCCCACGAACGCGACGTGGGCGGCTGCTGCTCGGAGCTCCCTCTGCCGTCGTCTCCCCATCGATATCGCGACGACAAAATTACGTTGAAGGTGGATGACAGCATGTTGAATACTCCGCCCATGGATATTTCGGGGCTGCATCAAAGTGCCAACGGTGCCAACTACGCGTCGAATCAAACACGTGGTACGAGTCATGCTGGCAGGTGCTCATCCGTATTTTCATTCACATTCATTCATGTCCTCTGTCCCTCATCATTCCTCGCCTACATTCCTCCTTCGCGTTCATTTATTTCTCAGCCAATGCAGCATCAGCGGCAAGCACGAACCACGGGCCCTCGTCGGCAGTCCCCGAAGCAGGCCTTCACAGGGACGGAGAACAGGCCCGCCTCGTAAACATGGTACGAAAGCGACAACTGCGTCAACAACAAATGCAATACCAAGAAATGTCCACTCTGCAGTGGATCAATGAATCCATTTGGATGTTTTGGGATAATGTCGTTGGTGCTGGGAGTTCAGCCGCCGACCAAAGACACAAAACGCAGTTTGAGAGACACGAGCATTATGCTGACATTGTCAATCCATATCGTTCTACGCACACGAATGGGAGGATTGCACAAGACCACGACGTCAAGACCGAAAAAATAAACAACTTCACCTCAATACAACAACAAAGAGACATTTCTTTTCATGATTCGACCACGACATTGCAACAATCACGACCAAGGCTCGTTCGTCTCGCAATGATCATCTATCAACGAGAAATGTATGCCTTGAGATGGATTATTGATGTACTACTCACACGAACGACAGCAACGATTACATCTTGCTCTCAAAAGGAATCGTACGAATTTCATCGTTCCTACGTTCAGTTGCCTTCCTACAGTCTTCAATTTACTGCTGATGATATCATTAAGAGTGTTCTCTTCTTGTGGATGGGGATCTTTATTGCCTGTCAAACACAACGAGTCATCCTACCAGTCATAGCTTTGATTGTCATATTGGGATCGCTGTTTCTACCCAAAATAACCGGACGCGTTTCATCGTTAGAGTGCGGATCTGACGATCATCTTGTCATTCCACAACAACAAAATTCTGCCCACAAATTCGACTTGCAACTGCAAGACACTGGCAAACAAGGAACTCAAGTCAACACCGACAGTGCATCGCGCTCCATTCTCACCAGAGACGCACCACAACATCTCCAAGCAATACAACGATTGAGAAAACGATTTCCCCACGCGACTCATGCCGAATGCACACGATTTTATGCGTGTGTCAAACACGTGGAAGAAGAGGCGGCTCAAAGAATTGAAAGTTGGCTTCAATGGAGGTCGGATTGTGGGTTGAAGCTGACTGTCGATCAAGATGATGTGGATAATCCACCAGTTCGGAGTGGAGAGTACAATCAAGACTTTGTCAAAAAAGACCAAGAGATATGGAATCATGCAGGAGCAATGGCGATGCAAATAGAAAGCAAAGGAGGATTCATTGATACTTCAGTCAAACTTCCTCAAATTCTCTGCTCCTTCGAGGAACAACTTCCCTCCAGTTTAGCAACTAATTCCGACAACAACGCTTCTAGCATCAAAACGCCACCGCGGGCCAAAGACTCCACCCGGATCTTTCACATCCTCCCCGCTCGAATCGACCTAACTCTATCTCCAGCACCCACATATTCCCTTGCATGTGCTTTATATCTTGATCGTCGTCTCTGTCGCACCACCACAGAAAAAATCACTCTGTTATGCGATGTACGCGGAGGAAGAGGATGGGCCAACCCAACTCCATGGTCCATGCTTCCTTTTATTCAAGCAACGTCATCCCTCCTGGGTAAGCAGTATCCGGAGCGGTTAGAGAGGTTTATATTATTCCCCATGCCAAGTGCGGCTGCTTGGATTTGGAGTGCCGCGCAAAAGTGTTTGGATCCCAATACAGCCAGTAAAGTTGTTGTGGTGGGGGTGGAGGGTGAGGGGAAGTGCATCGGGGGACTTCCACAGAAGTTGAAAGAGTTCATTGATGGAGAGAGTTTGAAGTTGGTTGAGGAGAGGAGGAGGTCATTTTTTTCGGGTTGAAGACTAGTTGATGTGGTGGAGAAGATGAATTTTATAGTACCTATTACTACAGCTCATCAATCGTTGTCTGTGGTCATCGAGTGAATGATAACAAGAAGGCTCACGGCATGCGTATAAGATGCGTAAAGACTGGGCTGTTACTCCACATAGATTGTTGACATCTTCATTTCTTAATAGCGTTAGGATAACCTTTAGTTGGAACGCGTACAGACTCAAACGTGTCTAGTTCAAACGATACGGAGAGACACAAATGCATCGTAGTGATTCCTTCTCCAGTTTTTCTAAGGTCACCACGAAAGGGGTAACCCTTATTTTTGTATGAAAGTAAACATTAGTGTGACAATAATGAACTGTTTTCGCAGTATTGCCCAGAAGGTGTAACAGACAACATGAGGACTCGAATCACAGGAGAAGCGAAAAATTCCTCACTTGGAATAGGTATCCCCAAATCGTGCAGTCGGTGGCATTCCACCTCCAACAACTTTTCCAGCGATTCCAAACAATTATACCCTTGACTGTACGCCAAAGTAAAGAGCACACTCGAGATCAGCAATAGGTCTTGCTTTTCGTCTGCAGATAGTTCGTTTTCAGCAGACGCATAGCGAGCCATGAGATTGTGCGCAAGAGCATTCTGGGCAACGCGATTTCCTCCGACGATTGCAGCATGGTACCAAAGTGCATTAGCTAAAGCTTCGCCCGTAGGAGACGATGATGCAGCTTCTTCGTTGGGACGAAACGGATTGGGAGGAATCATTCCAAATATTCTTCTGTATTCCGATTCCGGAAGGGTGCCGTCATTGCAAAACTGCGCCAGCGCGGTCAGGGCGAAAATGTTCCCTTGCGATGCACTCGATAGATATAGCTCAAGTGTTTCGGCAGATGCACCATTCTCGACTTCTGATGCAAGTCCTGATACGAATTGTGAAATGTCGTCCGAACGATCTTCAAGCCAGACTCGTCGTGCATCCGAACCTTTACATTTCCTGTCCGCAAACCAAACTATGAGAGAAGTTCTCGATCTATTCAAATCTGGGTCTACATCAACTCCATGCAAAATATCAAATGTGTGCACAACACCATCACCCTTTCGCATTGGGAAAAATTGGCGAAGTGCCGCATGATTGGTGTTTATTCTTTTGGATCGAGGGATGGTGTAGAGACCATTCTTCCCGGTAGAGGATGTAGAGTCCAGTGCGATAACACAGGTAGAATATGCTGTGATATCGTAATGAGGGCTGAGGGTGAATCTAGCTTTTGGTTCATGGTTATTGTTGTCGTTGTTGTTGTCATGAAGGTCATCCAAAACGCCGTAGTTGCGAACAAAAACATCCGAAATTTCCACAGTGGATGAGTTGAAAAGTCGTCGCACTGACGGCAATAGATTGTCATAGAGATGAGGACGAAGGATTTCGGTCAATTTGCATATGTATTGAGCAAACGATGTAAGTACTTGCTCTTTCTCGCCATCGCAACTAGGCTCCGCCGCATCAAACAGTGGCATTCCGTTGGATATCATGTTTAAATGCAGTGATGGTAATCCATCGACGCTGTCGAGGTTTGTACTAAGTAATTTTTCAGCTTTTATCTCGTCGACGATTTTGATGACACTCTCCACCGCAGACGATGGAAGAATGTCCTCTTGGAGTGACACATTAGACTGTCTACTGACAAAATCATTTTTGGAGGTAAACCTGTAAGACACTCTTCTCTGACACAACATTTTCATGACAGACAGAGCCGTATTTCCTTGAGCCGTACCGCGATTTCGGATTATGAATTGATTCAAGAATGGTAGGTACAGTTCAAGGTCGAGACCCAAACTGCTCGATTCCACTTCACTAAACCCAAAGTCACGAAGTCGTTCAAGGATACCCATAGGGATTTCGGAAAGGATTATTTTAATTGATGTGTGTTTATTGGATAAATGACCATCTCTTTCTTCTTCGTAGGCTTCGTGTTCGATGGCAAGATATTTGAGTAGCAGCCGATGAAAGACAGCTGTGACTTGATCCAATACTTCATAATCATCATTATCCATGGCTGCCGACCGATCAAGGCTTTCAGTGGATATGTGTGCTTCATAATTCGAGTCGTGTTGCATCAAGTAACCAACACACAATGAATGACCAGATCTACTATCAACTGTCCGTGCGGCAAGAATCAAAATTGCTTCGTCAATTTTCCGTTCCATATGAGATTCCTCCACGAGAATATTGTGCTGCATACTTTTGTCATCTGTGATATGGACACAATTGTCCGAAGTCTGTCGGTAAGACAGACGGCTCTGAGGCCGATAACATGTTCTTCTCCATGTCAGCGGGACGACTTGTGTGGTAGCTGCAATGGTATCCAATGACAGGGAAGTTGCATCATGGCCGGTGTAACTGCGACGACGAAGGGGTGAAGGGGTAAATGCCAGCACAATGGCGCAACATAAGTTCACAAGTATTGCTAGTGAAGATATACAGAGAGGAGAAGATTTCATGTCTTCTTGTTTGTTGGTTTTACATTGTATGTGAAAGGCAACAAAATATTGTCGTCAATCCATTTTGTTGTATGTACCATACATGGTATTGTACCAAGTGCACAGTCAGCAAAAAATACATCTCCATGTGTGAAACCCATCAATCGAAATCGATGCCCTCCGCCATAATAACAATAAAAGATAAAATAAGTCGCAGTTATAATATACCTTTATGTGCTCAATGTTTGATATCGCTGCACGCGTTGAATTCATCGCGTTTGAATAAAAACTAAAATATATATAAGATATCTTCGACTTCACCCTAACATCACCACGGTAGCATACATCAGTTAACGACGCAATGATGACGTCAACACTAAGAGGTTCCAATTGTGGTAAAACGTCCCAAGCCGGAAATAGGGAGATAGGGTATCTTTTATTTTGGGCCAGTCTCCTATGTCCCAGTCCCCAACATCCCACCTGGCGCCATCGCCGCCGTCCTTTTTAGCAACAGCGACAGTTATTTTTGCAACAGCGACACAGCTATTTTTGCAACAGCGACACCGTTGACGCAACAACACCATCGCCAAAAAACCTACAAATCAGCAACAAAATCTATACCAACCATGTCCGATCGACACAGCTAAATACCGTCCCTTGCGACGGCGGATGAAAACCAGTATGCGCTGTATAAAACGAGTGTCATGAGTCAAGTTTCTGCATGATCAAGCACCATCATGATTGACAATTTCAGGCGATTGAGCACCATTGCGATCGACGATTTCAGGCAATCAAGCACCATCGTGATTGACAATTTCAGGCAATCGAGCACCATTGCGATAGACCATCCCAGGCGATCGATCACCATCGCTATTGAGCACCATTGCAATCCATCACCATCGCGATGCAGCACCATTGTGACTCAGCACCATCGCAGCCAGAGTGATTGTGATCAATCACCATCACAACTGAAAACCATCACGATCATGACCATCACAATAAACGTGATTGCAATCAAGAACCATTGTCCCCTCATCATCGTTAACTCGTCCCCTTGTCATCATCAATTTGTCCCCTCATCATTGCCAAGTCACCCTCTCTTCATCTTCAATTTGTCCACTCATCCATTGTCCTGTTGTCATGGTGAACTTGTCCCCTCATCATTGTGAACTCATCTCATTGTCATCGTCAATTCATCCCCTCATCAATACATCCAGTTGTCATTGCCCATTCATCCCATTGTAAACTTGGCCCACTCTCTTGAGGAAAGCTGATGTGTTATGTTGTTATTGTCCTTCAAGACTACTTGAGAGCATGCCACCATGTTTTGGTTTCTCTCTTGATTTTGCCTGAGCAAGGAGAAGCATCATAATTTCATCTATGTCATAAAGAGCCTTGAGGTTTGGCCTCGTACTCACAACGGAAGCATGATGTTGGCAAAGGCCCACTCTCTCGAGGAAAGCTGGGAGATTAAACTAGGCCCACTCTCTTGAGGAAAGCTGGGAAATTAAACTTGGCCCTTACACGACAATCATCCAGTTGGGAGAACCAAAGCTAGTGGAGGTGAAATCTGAGACTATCTTCAGGAGGTTTTGGGTGCTCTAGATTCATGAAAACTCTCACTGTCAGAAATTAAAAATTACTCTTTTACACCAGATTAAATATTAAACTGCTTGAATACGCCTGCCTTGATAAACTTGTCATAACAAGTTAGCCAGGATAGACTGCCACACTTACTCTTGTGATAAGAGTCTGGCTTCCCATCATTACTCTTCCTTACAGTCAGCAAAAATGGTCTCATATCTTCAAAAATACCATCCCACAGGCAAGTTACACTTTCCCATCCCAGCAGCATGGCCAAATGAATCAGTGATGATCCGCTGGCATCCTCCCCCCAACCCCACTTGAGCCTTGACCAGTGCGACTATCCTCTGTGATATTTGGAAGGACATGGCTACAAGAAACATCTCCAAAAGCCTGGTTAAATAAGGCTGCAACAGCAGGAGTGTTGAGGTTGGTCGAAAGAGGATGAGGCTGCTGTGCTTCTATGCCAAGAGCTGCAGCTATTTCAATGGAAGGATTATAGACAGACTGTTGGTGAGGGCAAGGATGAACAATCTTTTAGTGTTTCAGTGTAGGAGAATTGGTTGTTTTGTCTGCTTTTGTATGTGTGTTTCATCAATTTTGTATGTTTCATCTCAATTGTATGGCACTGTTTCTCTGGATTTGTATGTATTTTTTCAATGCACGATGACCATTGATGTTGATTGTGACTGAACATCAGCAATATCATATCTTATTCCTACTAAGAAACAACACAAAATGCCAGCGGTAAGATACCGGACATAATCACAATTTAACACTACAATGAAATTGCAATCAAAGTCCCGATGTAAAACAATTCTATGTATACATCGTAGAACTGGTACGTAAAATTCATGCACCTGTAGTCCCAGAGAAATGTTCAGGATCTTGATGTAATCACTAAATAGGCCCGACAAGAATCACCTAGTAGAGGACGTAATTTTGGGTTATGTGCACATTTTTTCGTTTTTTGCACATTTTTTCCCTCTATGACGTTGCTTAACGATGCTTCCCGTAAAGAATTGCTCACAGATTTTTAGTTTTTACACATTTTCCTGGTCTGACGTGTTTTGAAAAATCTGGGAGGCAACTTGGTGGCTCCCTGATTTCTGTGAGCTGGATGGACTTGTCACTTCAAATTCGGGGAGCTCCTTTTCAAACCGCTAACTCTTGTCCTCCATCCAGAATTGCACATCACCGTGCATATTTCATGACACATTATTTCCCAACTCGAGTTCACTTTAAGGATCCCTCTATATGGTAACATCTTGCCCTCGCCCTACATGTTGTCATAGACACCATGTATCTATTCATTCATTGTGGACTCATTGCACATTCTGTTGCAATTCTAATCTTTCATTGCCGCCATCTCTTGTGGCACATCATACATTTCATTTACCAAATCCTCTTCATGATGTGGACATCGAATGTGACAATATATTTCTCATAGTTTCTCAAGCAATGATGAATTGTCCATTTGTGGGATTTGGAAGAATGGAATGGTGATGAAATAATCCAAGATTTGGATGATCTCCAAGATTTGGAGTTTTTGAATAAAGTCCTTTGCATCAGGAATGACCATTGGAACCACCAGCATTTGAATTGGGATGAACATGTCAGGCAGCTTGTGCATGAGGATTCCTTTGAAAATGAGTACGGAATGTCACTCAACTGTCACAGGGAGTTGGTCCGCATCTTGGATCCCATCCTTCAGAAGAAAGAGTACAACTGTTGTGATGAACTCATCTCTGTTGAGCATGTTGTGGGTAATGGACTACATATTCTGGGAGGAGTGAGACCAAAAGATCAGAGGCACATTATGGGGATGCCGAGAGATGCATCCTACAAGTCTTTCTGTTCTTTCTTGGATGCGTGCTGTTCATTCAGCCCCTGAGTTGGATATTAGAATGCCAAGTGCTGCTGAAGAATGGGATGAGATTTAGCAAGAATACAAGAGGAGGAGGGCTCATGAAATAATGGCTGGATGTGTTTGTTGTCTTGATTGTTTTTTTCAAAGAACTAACAAGCCAACTACGCATGAAGTTGCAAATGTAATTTTATACTATTCTGGCCATTACAAATCATATGGCATAAACTTTCAGGCTTGTGTTCATCCAATCTTCAGTTTATATATTTTGGTGCTGTTTCTCCAGGTTCAACAAACAACAACATTTCATACCCATTGGCAACATGTTTGAAGCACATTGTTGATGAATTACCACCCGGCCTTTTTGGATTGGCAGATGCTGCTTACACCTTGATTGAAAAATGTTGATTCCTATGTTGGGGCTGACAGGTGTGATCCATTGCAAGATGCATTCAACTATTACTTATCCCAACTCTGTATTTGTGTGGAAATTGCATTTGGTAGGCTTGTGAACAAGTTTAGAATTTTAAGCGGCAAGGTTGGTGGAAGTATGGACAGAGTGTCAGCTGTTTTGACTGCTTGTGCATGGCTTCACAAATTTATCATCAAACAGAAGGGACAACTTAATCTAGAAACAGAATACATTTCCGTGGAAGAAGAACTGGAAGCTCTGCATATCATACCTAATAGTGATGCTCCTCAAGGAATGTCATTTTTGCCGGTTGTACCAGATGAGGACTTTGAGGCATTTCCAGGAATATCAAGGACAAGAGATGAGCATATTTGCAAGCATGATATTAGATGGCCACAACACAATATTGCACGTCAAAGGAGAGAGCAACTTGAGTTGTTTATTGTGTCTCCAAATGGTAGTCATATCGATCAGGACTTTGTTAGCCCAATTTAATTTTCTATTAATTAGTTTCTCTTTCATTTTCTATATGAATATGGAATATTGGAATATCATTCTAATTATGTAGAGAGAAATTTAGTTGACACTTCTATTAATAAAGTTTCCATTTTATATCACATTGACAATGAGTCATCACTACTTTCAGGTGAATCGTACCCTATCTCTTTCTTCAATTCATCATTGCTTCAAATAATGTTTTGCCATCTTTTTTGCATGCTTTCTCTGACCTCGGATTTCCTTCAGAGTCTTGTCAGACTCACCTTTTTCCCTTTCCTCAAAGAATTTTCGCTTCAACTTTTTCCCCTTATTTGAGTAATACTCACTCATTGACCTCAATTCCATCATCCGATCAAATCTGTTTGACTCACGTCACTCATTCTCTCTGGTTGTGATAGCTATTGCTGCCTGTTCAGTTGCCTCCACTGCTGAACACTTCTTCATGTAAAAATTATGTTGCGTCTGGATACGGAGACAGACTCCACTCAGTAGCACTACTGCTTCTGTGACCAAGGGGCTTGTACAAGTCTATTGACCCACGTTTCAACCTATCATCAAAGGTTGGATATGCACAAGCTAAAAGAGCTGTATCCCCTGCCTCTGTCAAACAACGATGCAAGTACAAGAGATACACTTGACTGCAATTGCAAGCTCCAAAATCACCATGAAATCCAGGCAGTGTTTTTTGTTGCATCATCTTTATATACCACTTGAATAAACAACAATACCTTCTTGAATTCATGAATTGAAAGGTCATCATATTCATCCAAAATGGACTCCTCAAATGAATAGCCAATCAGCTTCTCAGCTGCTGGAGGTGACAGCTTCAGTAGTAGTGGTTCTTCAGAAATGTAGTAGGAATGGAGGATCTGCCAAGCAGTTGCCTTGGGATTCCTGGGGTCCAAATCATCCTAGTCATGTGACTCCTTCAGTGCAATGTACTTTTCTTTCTTACAAATGATGACATTAACCATTCGATACAAGGTACCATCGACTGTGATGCAATCAGGCTTAGTGGTGGCAGCATGTTTCTTGGAAAGTGAAGACTTGATTTATGCTTGTAGCCTTTACAATTCATTTCATTGGCTATATTCTTACCAAGGTGATTTTCTTACAGTGGGCTTGAGCAATTGCACTTTTGTTGGCTTGCAGGAAGGCTTGCTTGACATAACTCTTGAGATCAGACCACTTATGCACTCCAAGTGTTTCCACATCAACAGCATCCTTCGTGAGCACGACATCTTTAAGAGTCAATGAGCTGGCCCATTCTATGAGTTGGGCTTTCTCATTCTCTTGGTCTTTTACCTGCATTCCTTGGACAAGAGGACTACCTTCATCTTGTGTGTCCAGGACAGGAGATTCCCCTACAACATAATTGGTCGTGTCAGTTTGGGAAGGGGTCATGGAATTGGATGTGGCACTGGTGTCAACTGCGGTCGAGGCAGTACTATCATTGGGAACACTGGCTGTGATGACAGAAAGGGGGGGGATTGGACATGTCGGAATTGATGTCAAAGGAGAGGGCCATTGTCGGTTGTAAAGGCAGACATTGTGTCAATGGGGCATGATCACATGTCAAATATGATATTACGTCATCCCTACAAAAATATGGGAGCTGTGAGGCTGTGAGGCACTCAAGTGCTAATACCAAAAAGCGCCCAGTTTTTAAAAAGCATGAAAAATGCGGATCTGGGAGTTTACAAAATGTTGAGCGATAATACAACACCATAGGCAAAGTATTTATGGACAAGAGTGGTATATGGTTTAAGTACTTCTATTTACTTGAAATATAATTGAAAAAATTTCCTGTTGTCAGAAAGGAGAAGTACACAGTATATTTTGGATCTTGAAGGTTCAAAGCTACAAGATCCAAAAATACACCACATACTGTACCAGTGGTGTGTAGAAACTACACACTAGCTCATGGAGAAGCATAATCCCATGATGGTGCTACATGCAATATGTAGTAATTTTCAGCAGCATCAATTTCATAAAGTAGAGATAAGCTCATAATTTCATGTCACATGCCACCGACACATCTTACAAAAATCGATGAGATTTTATTTCTTTGGTTACTTCATTAGCCAACTACTGTGTTCAGTTGTGCACTTAGCAGTAGTTGTGAGTCTTGCGCACATGCCCCACACATGTCCTTCAACATGTAGTCACAAAAACCCCATTCTACATGTCACAGCATGTGAGCAGTAATGTACAGAGAATAAACTATACCGTGAAGACCCTAGTATACAAAACATAGAAATAAAATCATTTCTAGGGCATAGACAACCATAGTTCATGGCCTATTTAGGCCTAAAAACATTATTTGTGACCCTCTTTAGGGATAAGTCATACCAAAATGACTGCAATCCCTCTTGAAGTTCTTGCCCTTCAAGTTCCCTCAAGTTGTTCCCAAGTCAATGTGGGCAAGGTGGTGATAGGAGTGTTGCAAGGTTCAAAACAAGGCATAGATTGAATGTGGGATTCAAGCTTGAGTGTGAATTTTTTTCTCATCCCATCAAATTTGGAATCGTTTGAATTATTGCCCTAATTGGATTTAGGGGAGAGGTGGAGTCACATGTCAAGAAGCCTTCTTGCATGTGTGACTGCCCATTTCAAGCGGTATTCATAACAATGTCAAAACTGACTTGCGTGGTCATGGACTAGCACCAATCATCCAGGAGCGCATGTGATACAGACTGATTGATCAAAAGGATCATGGAAGAGCCTCTCGATCATTATAATCATTGAAACAATTGCAAACACAAAAGGCTCAGGCAATCAAGATCAAGCCTAAAGCCAATTGATATTGCCTGAGAACAAATTCTCAAGTACTCTGCTTGAGAGCTCAGGGATTTAGTTACTATTTTAAATCCCAGTTGAGCATGAAAATGATGCAAAGTCTTTTTTTCAAGTTGTTTAATCTTGGGGTCACATCAGGTAACTCAAAAAAGGACCACGATCAAGTCCCACAAAAAGAGAGCACCCTGGGAATGGCCCTTTGCAGGAGAATTCTTGCAACTACCTGATTCACATGAGATAGCAGGTGATATCCCACTGTTTTCATGCAAGAAAACACGCATCTTTCTGATAATTTTAGACATTCAAAAAAGTGAGAATCAGAGATTTGGTCAAATGCTGATAAAAACTTAGCATGTGGATCACTATGAAAGTGAAGGAGAGTAAAAGAAACTTTGTGCAAAAGTAGCAAACTGCCAGGGTCTTTCTCTATGACACAAAAAACGATAATGCCAAGTCCAAAATTTTGAAAATTATAAATGAATAATATTTTGAATTTTTGAGTACAGGCACTTTCAGCAAGATTTTTAAACTCTTGTAAAAATAATGAAAAATTCAAAATGATTGTGCAGTTCAGAAGATTTGCATGAAATCTTGGAACTAGCAAAAAGTAAAATTGAGTTTTTATAATTCAATTGTTTTGGTGCATTGCTTACCAGAAAAGAGCTGGAAGCAAAAAATGAAAAACATTGAACCAGGAACCAGTTTTTTAACATGGGATGAACACTTTCACAACTGAAAAAAATGACAAGCAAGCCACCTCAGTTGTGAAAATGATTGTGCAGTACATAAGATTTGCATGAAATCTTGGAACATGATTTTTTACTTGTTCAACAAAGCAATATTATTCATACTTACAGAATCATGACTATGCCAGCATATGCCCTCAGTTTAGGATACAGTTCCAAACAGAGTTACAAGTTGTTCAATGTTTTTGATCAACCATTGATGAATCATGATAACAATCACCTTGCCAGTGAATATTATCAAGAAGTCTGCTACATCAGTGAGTCAGGGTACAATGCCACCCAGGACACATGGCATCAAGCACAGAGCTAACCACTCAGATGTAGTGCTCTTCCTGAACATACACACTCAGAAGCACAGAAACCACTCGAGTGTGATACTCCATGAAGTACAAGTGAAAGAGCAGATCTTCCAAATAGTGTCAAATAGAATATTTGACACTAGCTAACACTACAAGTTTATCTACAAACATGTAACTGAAGTTTCCACTGATGTGTGAAACGTTTGAATGGCTGAGTGATTGGAAGACATTGCCTGCCTCTTTAGAACTCACAGTTCAGGGGAGGTATTGGACCCCATAAAGACAAAGCATATCTAGTCCAAAAACAGGACAAATTGAGAGGAAACTTACACTGTGTACAGGAGGTATTAGTTGAAAGCTGCCATCAGATCTGAATGTCCAACAAACTCATTACCAATAGAATGGAAGTGTACTGTGCATGCAATAGTAAGTCTTCAAAGAGGCAATCATGGACAACTAGTTAGGATACTGTTTCATCCAAAAGAATGAAGTATAGTCATGCAGAAGGAGACAAGAATCTTAACGGAAACAGCCACAGACTTAGTACCAAGTCCAACATTCATTAGTGAATACTGACACATCCAGACTCTGTACCATCACAAAAATTTGAGTAGGCTATGCCCACTTCACTCTAGAGATGGATAACACGTGCTTCCGTGTGTAAATGGTGCATAAGTATTGAAACTATTGTTAGCCACAAAATTCCCATGGTGAACTAAAATGAAGAAGCCACTGTCTCCAGTCACTTCAAGAGACAAGCTAGGATGACCACCACCAACCAAGGAGGAGGCTCCATACCAGGTAGCAAGAACAGGCTTGAATGCCAACCTAGAAAGGATTCTTCTGCAAGTAGAAACAATCACTTAAGCTACCCAGTTCTACCCATGCACAAAGATATATCAAGTACAACAAAGCAGACAATATCAACTGAAAGATCATCCAAGACGGGCCTCTCAACAGTTGATAAGTGGTCCAGTACTACTGAAACCCTAGGGCATGACACTATGTTTAGCCAACCTCTCTTACATTTTCAATGTAGAGTGGTTGTACCAAATCACAGAGCCACTATGATGTCTATGAGACAAAGTACATCAAGGAAGAATCAATGCTGTAGGACTATTGTTGATAGGACAAAGGTCCAAAGCTTCCCATCTTCATGTCAAATCAATGGTATGATTTCATTTTTTGTGCAAGATTCTGAACAAAGAAGTGCATAGACACAGAGTTGTCAAGATTGAATCCTTGGCCATGTAAATCTTCTGGGATTCAAAAAAGTCTTTGTAAACCTAGATAATGGTGTCAGTGAGAATATAGTTTGTGGTATTTGTTTTTCATATATGAACTTTTGATAGGTTATGCCTTCAGAGTATTCCAGTGAGAACAAACATGGATTCACCATTAGAGACTCATATGTCACCTTCATAGTTTTGTCTCTCCTCTAAGAAAAGGAATACTGGATGACCTGTGGTGGTGGAACCACTTGTAGCACTAACAGTAACAATATGTACAACTCAACACAAGCAATTCACACAAGGAAATATAGCACCATGAACTTTGTTCTTGTGAAACCACAGCATATAAATGTGAGTAATCCTG
>JALLPD010000664.1:0-14852 GCA_036940065.1 Cyclotella cf. meneghiniana
AGAAGTGATGAATCATTTTTGGTCTCAAATTCTATCAGGATCTATGTGGCCGTCAAGGTATTACAAGCTGTTCTCTTGAGGGTATGCTTTTGTACCATCTGAAGACATTGGCATATCGTGTGACATATTTCACTTTTGTCAATTACTTTCAAATTTCCATTCAATTTGTAATGAAATTGTACAGTGAGTTTGATCATGCAATCCAAGCTCTATACATGAATTATTATTTACAGGTTCCGAATGAGGTGGGCCTGCACAATATTTATCATTTGTATTGCCATGTCCATGTGGATGGTATGCTGGGCTCCCTTGATTGCTCACACACAATTTGGAAAAATTGCCCAAAGGCATGGGCAGGTTCCTATGAAGGAGAAGAAAACACCCCTCCATAGTGCTGGAGGGTATTGCTGATTATCACATGTTTTTTGTCATACTTCCTGTGGATACGCAGGTACCCTCAACGATGACACAATATTTGACTTGTAACCATTTTAAGAATGTCTTCCGGATGGTTCATTAAAAGATATGGAATTGTCTTCTGGTGTTGAACCATTCTCCATTGCAGGTGAGCAATCATTGTTGGGATATACATGATTTTTTTGAGATTTGTCAAGGGTAAAGAAACCATTGACAAGTAATGAAACAAGGTTTATGACATGGAAGGAGGCCATGCAGAAGGATATTGAGAGGGCCTTTGGGAATTTGAAAATTATGTGGAAGTTTGTGACTCTTCCAATCAAAATTTGGAGTTTAAAAGATATTGCAAGAAGAATCTTGACAGCGTTGATTCTTCACATTGTCATTGTATCCAATTGTGTGATTGGTTATGTGAACATGCAATACAATCCAGCAACTTGGTTGACAATTTCAGTAATTTCCAGATGGCAACACTTCCACAAACTGCATCCAAGGTAGAAGTTATTGTTGAGAGTGTGATACCCAGTTTATTTGTGATGTGGTTGCTGTTGCTGACAATTTTTCTGGCTAATGAAGAAGTGCGGAGCAATCTTTGTTCTGCATTGATGCAAAAAATTAATAACTAGGTTATGTTTCTGACAATTAATAACATAGAAAATGTAGTACATCACACAATAATTAGAGTACAATTCTGTCATTCTTATTATTCGCACTGCTTGTCAGTAAGTTCTGCATCCTCACCATCAGAATATCAGCTTTTTCTAGTGATTTCTCTCCAATTTTTTCCTCTCTTCTGCATTTCTCACCCAAGTTTTGACCTTCTGCACTCTCTTAATCAACATCATCATTATTTTCTGGATCACCATAAACAAGTTCATCACCTTCAGTTCCTTCACTGTTAATCTTGATCATATAATCAAGCTCATCAGTACTCTGTGTGAGTGATTCTGTCATTGCCTTGATTTGTGTCATTACCAATGACATCTTCTCAAACTGGTTTGCTGTGGCATAATATTCTTGCAGTTTCCACGAGCTTGCAAGCTTACCTTGTTCTTTCAACAGCTATTGCTTCCAAACCATTACTGAAACCACACTGTCATGAGAAGCCGCCATCTTCCTGTTGACTCATTTGCATCATTCATTTGCACATGTTGCTTGCATTGTTCTTCTAGGTGTTTTATTGCAGCCTTCACTCTTTGGGTCGATCCATTCCAGCTCCCATAAGCGGTGCTAAATTGATCGTCTCCCCTCTTAACAGGAAAGTTTTGTCTGCCAAAACTAATCTGGTTGGGTCGATCATGGGATCAAAATGCGGCGTCTCATGAAGATGTTTTGAACACTCCCGAAAAGGAAAAGATTGCTCCTTGCCCTCTTTGTATTCTTTCACCGTGATGTTGTCAAGCTCATTGTCTGAGCCTACACCATTGATCTTTTGGTTCTTCACATTTTAAAATATCTGTTGAAGGTATTCATGGAGGGCTAGATGGTTCTTGTGAATGAATCCTTCAGGGACTTTGGAGTATGCTTGAAGAACGTTATGTTTTCCACCTGATACCCAGAGAGCAGAACGAAGCTCTTAATAACTTCCCCCAAAAGGCTTCTGCTGTTTGGTCAATTCCAACAGTAGGATCTTCTGATACTACTGCATAAGCCTTGCACAAAACAAGATCTTCCACAGCAGTAAAGTTTGGTACCCTCTTACCCTCAAACTCAATGAAATATGGAGCGTATGCATTATCAAGAGGCTAGACAAAGAGAGGGTCAGTCCCAGCCTTCTTCTTCCTATTCTTTGTCACAGGTGTCGTCATAACTGCGGTGTACTTTGTGGTCTTCATGGCCTTGCATGTTACTATTGCACTGGCACCTTTTGCCTTGGCAGCATCCTTGTTATGCGAGTCACCCATTGTCTCCTTCTGTCTTGAATTGTCACTGCATTTCAAATGTGCTATGGCATCGATGGAGTTTTTGTACGGCGTTGATGCATGGTTTTGCCACTATTCTGATTATATATTCCTGGGATATGGATTTTTTCTCAAGATCGAGAAATCAGTCCCGCTATTCTGGTTATGGTAACTGGAATAGATTCAACATCATCTATTCCAGTTATCAACTCTAGGTGAGACTGAAACGTCACAAGACTCAAAAACGTCACATGACTTCAGCTATTCTGCACCATGAAGAGATTCCAAAATCAAAATAACTGGAATAGCCCATTTTTATTCCAGAGTTATTTATCAATTAAGAGATGCCCTTAGTGATCTCGGAAAATTAAGATAATAGCTGTTATATCACTTGACTCCTACTCTGTTATAGCTACCGATTTCGTCCCTTATATTTTTTGGGGCAACCTAAAATTATTCGTGAGGTCCTCACCGGGTCGGTATCCTAAACTTCATTTATGTTTTAGGATAACGTTTAGGCGGGCGATTGAAGGAAAATAAGGGTATGGAAAGGTAGCCCGAAATGTTTATGTGAATTTTATGGTAGCCACCCATCAATCACTGTCAAAATTAGGCAAGGCTTTGGCTATTTCCATCATAGTTACGCCTCTCTTGTTTGACAATAATATATTATGGTTGGTACCATAATATTGTACGATACAATACCTTCGGTCGCCGAGTACCACAACCTACCATAACTAGAACAACTCTTCCACCACACCAACCGCCGACGAATCTCCTGATGGCGGTCCAAGGGAGCGAAGTCACACTATTCATCTTCCCGCGAACCTAGCCGTTGGACTCCTCGAATTCCGAGTACCCAATCCACATCACATCTTTAGTGATTCCACTGGTTGACGTAAACTGCCTATCTCGAGTTAATGGCAGGGGCAGAGATGACAGCCCAACTGTTTTCATCGAACAGCAGAATGAACCTCAATAATTCTCCACAGCTAAAGATGATGACGTTCGTCTTTGTGTTAATAAATGTGATGGTATCATGCCACGTTGCCAATGCATTTCCGAGTATGAATGCTCGTCCATCATCTCAGAACTTCGCATTGAAACAGTACTCAATGCCAGACTTTCACTCTATAAGAATCGCACATTCCGTTACCACAACTGAATCGTTAGATACACAAGTCAAATCATCTGACAGACGCGAGTCAACGTCAAAAGGTCCTTTTACAGCATTATTCCAACGTCATAAACAACGCAGGCGGTCACATAAAATATCAACTGCCAAATATTCCCATGTCGAAGCTGACATTAACACACGGACAACAGCAACGACTACCGCATGGAAGAATATCTGGCATAGAGCAGCACGTGGATCAAAAGGAGGCGAGAATGAGAAGGTCGAGGATGGAAGCCGTTCAGCTGCCAGTGCTCTTGGAAGTCTTTCTACCGTGTCTGGGCGAAGGTTTGGGCCATCTTCCATGTCTTCGACCCAACGAACAAATCCGTTTTCGCAACACCGAATAAATAAATCGATCACATTCAACGCAAGAATTATACTACGAATATCAAAAGTGCAATCATTTGCTTCCTCGTCTACAGCCCTAAACATGGTCCTCTCCACCCCGGAATCAATCATTGAGCAGGTCTCTACTCAGAAGCTCCTGGACGCCCTCATCGACGAATCCGTTCGCACATCCAGCCGCGAACCGATAATGATGCAATTCAACCCAAAGCGAGGGTGGATATGGCGCCAATGGCGTGGAACGGTCTTCTCCGAGACGTGGAAAAGCGGTTTGCTCAACATGGCTCTGGCGACATTCGTTGTCTTCTTATATAAGTTGTATCCCAATCTGAAGGATTTGTTGCAAGGGTTTTCTATCCTATGGGGACAACTGCTCAGTATCACGACATTTACATTGACTTTTTTTTTGAATCAGAGTTATGGCTTGTGGCGAAAGTGTTACGATTACAGTCGAAGGTTACAGGGAAGGTTGAATGATTTGGGGATGTCTTTGGCGGCTCATGCCACCAGAGTTACGCCCAGTAGTCCGGATATACCGTCGACGTACACTCCTCAAAGTCGTCAGGCGTTGGAATTGGTATCGAGATATGTCCGTGTCTTTAATTTGTTGACGTATGCATCTTTTACGCGATCGCATCGTCCTATTCTCACCCCTCGAGGGATGCGGAGACTTGTCGAACGTGGAATTCTTACTCCGAAAGAAAGAGAAATTTTGATTGATGCTGAAATACCGGCGACTCAACGCCACAATGCAGTGCTAGTTTGGTTGATAAGACTCTTTGTGGAGGGGAGACAGACAGGAGTTTTCGAAGGAGGCTATGGCTTCGAGGAGCAGTTCATGTAAGTTATTGTCTTGCATTGAGAAGTGCATCCTTGTGGGTCACTCTTTCTGATGGTATTACTTTTGTTGATAATTCAAGGGAGAAATGCCATGTAATAAGGGCCCAATATGGTGCTATCGGGGATGAGCTCCAAGGCCGTATGCCACTTGCGTATGCCCACATCGTTCAGGTGCTCTTAGATGTTGTGTTATGGATGTATCCATTCATGGTAAATCTTATTTTTTATTGTTTGCTATCATCATTTCTACTCGAGTTTTGAGAATGTGCTCGTCTTATTGTCGTGTTCATTATCAAATAAGCGTCCGGTTCTCACAACGCCTTTAATGTGATTTTTATTCAGGCACTTTCGACTGGCATGGCGTGGTATATCGGTGTACTTGGAACATTATTACTGACTATGTTTTATCAGGGACTTTGTGAGTTAATGTGATGAAGGAACTTATATTTTCAGCTAGTTCGGTTATGTGCTCGTAGTTAATCTCTTCTCTTTTTTCGTTGTCGATTTCAGTCGATCTTGCGAAGCAATTCCTTGACCCTTATGACAATGAAAATTATGGCAAAGGAGACGATCCTCTAGTAGTTGATACACTCATCGCCGAAACGAATGCCGGATCGGTGCGCTGGTTGAATAGTTTTCAACAGCAACCTTGGAACAAACAATTGTTGAAGGATGGCGAGATGTATGACTCTTTGTTGCCCTTAAGAGGTTATTCAGTTGAGGAACTTATGGAAAAAGAGGTACAAGAGGAAGTAGAACGAAGAGAAAAAGAGAGAGTTTTGCAAGAAAAGAAAAAGAGAGAGGAAGAAAATGAGAGAGAACGTGCGCGTCAATTATTACTAGAGAACTTTGAGCACATTCAGAATGGTACCCATTCCCTTGTTACGAGATCGAATGGAACTGCTATATTGAGCTCTAGGGCTGAAAATATTATGGCCAAGAGGAGAGGTAGTGATGCTACGAACAGAACACTGCTGAAAGTGTCTGGAGGTCAAGTTATATCAGAAACATCTCTGTTCCCTTCTAGAGCACTCGTCAACGACGCTGGTGGCGCCATTGAACTAGACTTTGTTGATTCTGATATCAAGGAACCCAGTGTGGAACCTCATAAGGTTTTGACATTGGATGACGGTTCAATAGTAACGCAACATGACAAAGTCGTCATAAACAAAACAAAATTGGAGTCTTTCCAGCCGAATATAGAAGAGGACAATTCCGCCGCTGGCGTTGCTGACTCTCTCGATACTCCCAGGGCAATCATGTCATGGGATAGGATTGGAGACAAAACTCCTAACTTTGCGGAAAGCATCAAAGAAGTTGAAAAGTACGAAGCTTTGCAGAAAGCTTCAGGTCGTTTGACGTCAGAGGGTGTATTGATTAATTTTAATGAAGACGACGATGATTTGTTGAGTACCGAAGATTTGGAGTATGGCGATGATGACTTCGATCCATTTGTAATCGAGTGGTTTGAAGAAGTCGGACCTGATGGTAAAGAATTAAGACTTTCTCAGATGCTAGCGGATGAAGATTGGAGTTATCTAAATGATGATTACGATGAATCCCAGAACAAGACGATGGGGTATGAAGAATTCACAAGAAAAGCCAACGAAATAATCGAACAAGTTGAAGACGAAATCGCCGAAACAAAAGAGATTCTTGGTTCGTCTCCCGGTAGTCAGGCTGAATACGATGCGAAAAAAAGGCTGCATGCAAAATCTCTTCCAAATCAGAAGCTTGCATCAGAAGAAATCGAGCCCTTATATGATCAAACACGACTGGATCCAATCAGTCAACTCTGGGGTATTCCTCCCGGAGTTTTAAGGCTCCGCGAAGATGACGAGGAGGAGCAACAACACACAATCAATGAAGAGTTAGACTTTTCAAACATCTACAGTTTGTGGGGGATGCCTCTAACATCAAAAGCATCAACACAAGAGGAAGATGATGTATATTCGCCTCCAGTAGATGGTGTGAAACAACTGTGGACAGACGAAGCTCTCGTTGATCCTAGCGATTTAGCTCTGGAGCAAGACTCTTCGACAAAAACGATTGGGTCCTCCGAATTTGCAGGCCTAGAATGGTGGGATAAAGTTTCACCAGACGGTAAAGAGATTCGTCTGAGTATGATGCTTGCTGACGAAGAATACGAAGAAGAAAGACATGATGAAGAATATAAACCCATGACTTTTGAACAATTCGCAATGGAGACTGAAAACTTGATTCAAATGGTCGAGGAGGAAAGAAAAGAGACAGAGGCTATCTTGAATGCACCCCCAAACGCAAACTTTTTGGAAGGGGCAGATGAAGTCGAAGGAGACACGAATGCTTCTCTTCAAGACACCTTCGACATGGTTGCATCAAGTGAAAAATTTGAAGAAATGGTTATGTCTCTTTCTCAAGGAGAAGGGATACCTGACGAGAGTGCGAATCATACAAAGTATGACGATGATATTTCGATCTTGGAAATGGACGTGGACGATGTTGATGCTGATGATACAAACAGCTTGTTTGACAGTGTCACGAAACAAATTAATGGAGAGAGAGATAATGCAAATAGCGCAGCTGGCGGAAATGTAGAACAATAGCACTCTGAAAATCTAACCATAACAACCCTGATTTCTATGCACAAATGATAGGTTTATTATTTTTGATGGGAACGCTTTTTTTGCCAAATGTTCTCCTCAAGACCGCTCTCATCGAAATGTGCAGGAGACGAGCTGGTGTCTGATGATGCCATTGACATTGGGGAGACAGAACTTTTCATGCTGCAAAGGAACCTTTGCTGTATTAAGTTATAGAGACTGCTGGCCTTTGCATTTGCCCCCCATTCACAATATTTCGCATGTGCCCGAGTATAATACTCTAACGAGGTCGATGTGTTGCCAGTGTCTAAATAGAAATTTGCGGCAAGCTCGCATGCTAGGGCTTCTTCGTTGATAAACTTGTGTGACGTTGCGCTTGAGATTGCGTTTTTGTAAGATATTTGTGCATCCTGAATGTTGCCGTCAGAGTACTGATCCTCAGCGTCCAACAAGTAGCTTTTGTGCTGAAAGTTCCATTTCGATCCTTGTTCGGCCCATATCTTCATGGCTGATAGAAATTTCTTGCCCCTTTGTTGCCACAGCGGGTCCTTGGTCTCCCGGTATATTTGATATGACACGAGGCCAGAGTAAAAGGTATGAGCGATGTGATTAGACATAAGAAACCACCACGATTTAATGGAAAACTCAAAGTATTTCTTTGCGTATTCCTTCATTTTGTCATAAGATCCCATCATGAAAGACATGTACATACTCTGAAAATAGCTGCATCAAGGTGTCCAGCAAAAAAATCAAGAAGTTCAAGAAAACGTATCAGATCAGAATCAGGGATCAAGAAACACTATAACGAGATTAGAAAGATCAACTCACAAAACTGTCAGCTGCTGCCGATTTTTATTTTCAAGAACTTCTTTCGTCAGTTGATTGCTATCAAGTTCAGGTCTGTTGTTTTCTTCCCCGATCAGTGTTAAGATAGAACGCTGGACAGACAGCATGTAATACAATGTTGTTAAGTGACCTTGTTCTCTCATGAAGCGACTAACTTTGAAGAAAGCTTCTTTTACAGTAGGTAGTTTGAGACCGGCCCACAGCAGACCTATACAGTAGCTCAGTCTGTTGAACATGGCCCAATGAATGTCGCCAGCAAGCATTGCTGTAGTTTGTCCGTGTATTCGGTACTCATTAGCTGTTTGCATTGGCTCAACAAAGCACTGAATTTCAGTCGTCAACCAGATTACTTCTCCTGCAATCTCAGGAGAGTTCATTGTGTCAAGAAGCACTTTAGCAAGTCTAGCGAATCTATGACCACCTCTGACGTTACCAAGATTCGCGACAAGTCCTCCGAAGTATGCAAACGCAATCGGTGATACAGGAGACATGCCATGTGAAATAGTGAGTTTGATCATTTTCAGCGTAACAATTGGTTGAAGAGCAGGATTCACTTCCTGGCACGCGTTTTCCAACTTTGCTAAAAACTTCATTGCCATCAACTTCTTTCGGCTAGTGCATCGCCTGTAGTTCAATAAGTCCTCATCTGCAATGCCTTCAAGGATCAAGAGTGTTTCACTGATCTTCTTCACTGCATCATCTCTTGAGATTGTCCTTGGGAGGCCCTCGCCCAGTTCTGACAAAATTGATAAACAACTTTCTACTGACTCCGCAATTTTTGAGGCGTACGCCAAGGAGGACATAGTGATGTAAAGGGTATTGAGCTTGTCCTCAAAACAACGGGCGCATTTGATCACATTGTCAGATATTATGGTGAGACTGACTATATCTCCTATGACGAGAGAACATTTGGCTGCCAGCTCGAATAATTCTAAGCTAAGTTCGTAGTGATCACGCCAATGGTTTTTACGAAGAAAAGTCATCCCATTATCAAAGAAACAGAACGCCGAGGAAAAGTCTGACATCTCCATCGCCTTCTTTCCTGCAATGAGATTGTACTTTGCAACCTCGACGCACCCTGTAACGACCATGGCAGCAGAAGGACCGCCGAGATTTATTTGATTGACAGCTGTGAAAAGCAAACCAATATTACCGCTCGCCAGAGATGGACCTACAAGGGCAAAACCATAACTTGTGTGGTGTAAACAACGATCTTCCTCGTTCATCATTCCGTACGCTGCTTCTTGAATGCGGTCGTGGCAAAATTGATAAGTTGAATCCAGCTTACTCACTAGTCCTTCAGCAAATGCTGTCTCCAATGGCTCCACCAGCTTCAAACTAAGACTTGACTCGAGAATCATTATTATTTCGCTGTCAGCAGACGCGCCAAAGCAAGATAGAACCCAAAGCGCATTCTGCACCTCAGCTGGGAGCTTACTAATACTTGCAACAAAAAACGACGCAACGTCATCGGGTAACCTTCTTGATTGGATCTTCTCTTCGTCCCACACCCATCGACGGCGAGAGAGACTAACTCGTAGTAAGCCTTCTCGATTCAAGGAAAGCATCAGCTGCGAAAAAAATAAAGGATTCCCCTTAGTCTTGTGGTAGACTATGTCAGATAGAGATGTGACAAGTCGAGGGCACAGGCAAAGCATATTTGAAACTATTCGGTTCACTGTAGTGATATCCATGCAATCTAATCTGACTCTGGTAACTCCAACGCCAAATTCATGGGCTTTCTCTATTGTTTTCAGAATTGAATGGTCACCGCCTATTTCATCATCACGGCAACACCCGACAAAGAAAAATTGTCTGTTGACTTTAGATGTATTCAGAATTTGACTTAGTACCGAAATGGATGCTTCGTCTGCCCATTGAATGTCGTCGAGGAACAGCGTCAAGGGGACATCTGAACAGCTTGTGATGACTTCCACAAATCGGCAAAATAGGTAATGAAGCCTTTTCTGTGCATTCACGCAGTCTTCATAAGACTTCTCGCGGTCTTCTACGACGTAAGAAAGAAGTGACGTCAGGTTTGGAATTAGTTTGGCCAAATGATAGGCATCCTGGCCCAACGATGCTTGCAATTTAAGGGCCACGCCCTTTGCGCGTCCAGATTCCTCTTCTCTCGTCAAACGTCCGCAATAGACATTGAATGCCGCAGCCAGTGCCGTGAAAGGTTTGGACTGCTGTAGTTGGTCAAACTTCCCATATAGATACATGCCGTTGTTGGCTATCACGAATCTCCCGAGTCGATTAGCCAGCCAGGACTTTCCCGTGCCAGATGGCCCAGAGATGATTGCAAGCTCGGGTGAACCCGAAACAGAACGCCGATACGCACATTGAAGCACTGAATATTCTTTTTCTCGCACAAACAGAACATGCTTCAACTCCAATCCTGTCAGGAAGGCCTTGGACAAATCCAAATCTTGAAGATATATGCGCGGTTTTTCAAGCATCAACTGCAAGTCATGGTTGACGTCCGAAATTTTATCGTAAGCCTCGTTGCTCCTAAAGTCTCCGTTGATACAATCAATCATATTGAAAACCAGGTCACACAGTGGACCGGGAAGACCTTTGGTTCTGAGATGTTCAATGAACAGGTTCGATGCAAATTTTTTAGTATCACCCCCTTGGACAATGGGACTATGTTGCTTCTTTCGTCTCATCATGGCGCTTGGGTCATCATCATGGTATTCCCTCATGATGTTCTCAAAACTGGGACTCGTGCCTGACGCAGCTCTACCGAGCACTTCTTTAGGTGGCTTCGCTCCCCCAGAGAAGACTTCATACAACACTAATCCAAGTGCGTGAATTTGTAGAAGTGTGTTGGTCATTGAGTAGCCATCATCAATATTTAAGCTGGTGCTGTTGGTGCTGTTGTCATCGGTAGAAAGTGTGGCGGAGTGAACATGAGGAAAAGCGATGTCCCGAGCCCACGACGCGCCGGGTATTTCTTCATGAGGAGCTTCGAAGTCCATTTCATCCTCTGCGCCGATAGATTCCAGAAGGGCTACGAGACTCTCCCCTTTGGATGCTTCATTGCCAGAATGAATGTCCTGGCCCGAAAACGACGCAGGCTGGGAAAACAAAGAATAGCCACCGTCGTTATCATTTCCAGCACGCAAATGAACCGTGATTCTCTCAGCCCAGTCCACGCTGCAAGAGGGAAGCGCATCGGAAATTCCAAACTCAGCTAATTCCTCGGCACTGCACAGTTGGCTCGAGAGGGAAACGGCGATTTGGAGGGAGGATGCAAGATAGGCCTGAGCTATTTTGTTGTCGGTAGTTTCGCTGCCGGTGCCTATGTTTACAAGACCTTGTGCACCTTTGATCCACTCCCTCAGTGGAATGATCATGCTGACTCTTGATCGATTGTTGCTGAGAAGATGTGGTATATTATATAGCTTCTTGTGCTCGTGGTTTTCGGACAGTTTCTCGGGTTATGTCTCAGAGAGTTCATTTTATTGTATTGTACGATACCATACCCTATCAATGTTGCTTGTCGCGTGTCTGCCTTAAAAGTCACCTATATAAGCGTGATGTGGTACAATACCCAATAACTACCTACTGTGGTGCTGCATACGAATTCTATGGTGGCGAGAAATAATATATTTCATTATCTCCGCGGATGAACAGCAAATCGGTCACTTCGCCGGACCGGACATAACTCCGCCGAGTATTCTTTCTCACCCGGCCCAACAGGAGAGCGAAAAAGATTTTCTTTGTCAGTCAGTAGATATCAGCGAATAATTTCTCCGAAGCTTCCGAAAAAGGACTGCGATCAATCGATTTCATCATTGAAGTCCTTGTTTTCAGGGTCACTTCTGACAGGCTGTTCGATTTTTGATCGTAGTTTTTCAACTACTCCGAGCTAGGAGCTGTGTTCAGGCTGTGCTCAGTGTAATGGGATATTGTCATACCATTGCGGATGTCACTATTACGGAGTTCAGGGATGTAAGTATTTTGCTGAATTCCTTGCTTTTACTTAAAAAAAATTGGATGAATTAGCCTGGCTTGAACTGGACGGGGGTTGTATCATGCAGCAATTCGATGTAAGGGGGAATTGACAAAAGGGGGTTAAGGGAAATGATCCACCAACTGAACTACTGAGTTCAAAATGGCTGTTTTGTGAAAAATACATATTTCAGCTAGAATTGGCAAGAACCAAACAAATTTACTGCAATAAGGCTAGAAGTTGTACATGTACTTCAAAAATGAATTCATACAACCTCAACCAGAAATAAAAAATCAATTCAGAAAGCTGTCGCATCAATCCCTCCTCCATTCTTATCATCATCATCACCAAATTTGTCCTTCTCATTGGCATGTTGATGTACCACATCTTCCTGTTTGTCTATCTGATCCGATCAGTCAGTCATACTCACAAGCATGATTATGATGCACTTTTGGAATTTCTTATTCCCATCAAATCTCTCCATCTCCTTGGTCCACCAACTACCCCAGTGAGGAGTGTAATCTCCCTCAATGCACTGAAATGAAAGGTTCAGCACTTGGGGTTTGCTGAGACAAAAGTTATCGAGCATCTGAAACTCTCAGCAGACAGGCTGGATGACCTGTCTGCAGCAGGCCTGTACATGAGCATGCCTTTCATCATATTCTGGGCCCACCTGCTTGTTGGAGTAGAAGTCCTCATTGAACCTTCGGAACTGCCATAAGGAAGGCAGGTTGGACACCTCCTTTCAACACCCTCACAACATTGACATAGCTCTTGAGAAGATAGCGCAGAGGAAATCAATGCAGACGAATTTCTTCAATCCCCTTACAACACTGTAGAGCTGGAAGGATAAGGACCAATTCAGGCAGTCATTACTCACCTGATAAGGTGACAGAGGCCAAGTATCTATGGCCAAGATTAGTATACATTTTAAGTATTTCTATTTACTTAAAATATCTACAGAATACTTTCCTTTTGTCACAAAGGAGAAGTACACAAGAAATAATAAAATATGTTTTCTCTCTCCAAAAAATATATACAAAAATGTGTGGTTTCTTGGAAACTTATTTCCAAAAAGATATTCTATTTCTCACAAATGCTCACGCTACAAGGCAAAGCATCACTTTTATAAGTAGAAATAAGCTCATAATTTTCTAATTTTATTCTACATATCACAAACATGATGTCCTAGGATTCCTACCAAAATCCTATGTTAGTTTTTAACGCTTAGTGCATATCATTTGTTAGCCTGGATACTGTCTTGAGTCACACACTCAGCAGTAGTTGTAAGTCTACTCAAGAGCCTGACACATGTCCTTCAACATATAGACAAGAACAAACCCAGACATGTCACTGAGGCCATGTTCCCAGTTGACACGGATATACTCCATTCCATCTAGCAGAGTTAGCATGTTGCCTAGGTGTGCACTTGCTTAAAAAGACCACTAAAGCACAGACGTGCACAAGTGGCACATAATAAATGTGACCAGGTATGCAGTACCATGACTCAAAACAGCCCCTCAAAAAATCACAAACTAGGCAGTTCCAGACAGAAATTTGGCATGATTTTTTAAAGGGAAGGCTTACAGTTACAGTAACAAGGGGCTACGATATATGTACTGCCTATGTATGAGAGCATGTAAAACATGTTAGCTTTTTAAGCAAAAAAGACTGTTCTACACGTCACAGCATGTGATACATAATTCATGGAGAATAAAAATGTACCTTTCATGCCCTAGTATAAGGAACTTAAAAATATAATCCTATCTAGGGCCTAGACAACCCCCTAGAGAGTCCATAGCCTAGTTAGGCGCAAAAACTTTATTTGTGATCCCATTTAGAGTTAAGTCATACTAAATTGACTGCATTCCCCCTTGAAGTTCTTGTCTCTCAAGTTCCTCCAAGATAGTTCCAAGGAATTTTTGTCAATTTTGGCAAGGTGGCAGCTGGAGTCTCACGGCATAGGTTTGATGCAGGACTCAAGTAGGACAAGTAATTTTTCTCATCCCATCAGATTCACGATCTCATCAGATATTATCCAAGTTGGATTCAGGGGAGGAGGTGGAGTCATGTGTTAATAAGTCTTCTTGCTTGCACTGCAGCCAGTTTCTTAATGGGAGTCATTACAAGGTCAAAAATGACTACCCCGGTCGCGGACCAGTCCCAAACATGTCGGAGCAAGAAAGGAACAGCCCGATGGTCCTGTAATACTGCAAAACAGCCTGTGCAATCATGCATCAGTTTGAAAATGACCATGTGCATGAGGCATGACCAATCGCAATACAGACCAGTAATTGAATATGGGCACCGGGAAGTCTAGGAAAGAATTCAATAGCCTGCGCAATCTAGCCAAGATTGCTCAAACAGAAAGCAACCATCATGATATTGCCTCGCAATCGAAAACTGACCAATGACTTGACTAAATGTGACTCCGCCCACAAATCTGGAAAGGCTAGCACAGCCCAATACATGATGAAGACATCACAGTAATGTTGCACAATGCGCACCATGAAATAAATGCATGAGGGCATGCACTTGACCATGTGCTAAGCTGTTTTGTAGTTAAAAATACTTAAGGACAAGTTGCTAGATCATGAGTCACTTAGTTGGGTGATTGATTTTTATGAGTTAAAATTGGGTCTATCTGAATAAATACAAATGAAACAGAATTACTGATGAAAACATGGATGTGCAACACTCTGGGGTCACTCAGAAGATTGGTGGTAGGTTGGGAGCAGTTCCATGACTGCTTCCTTCTGAAACTGCCAGTGAAATATTATCCT
>JALLPD010000665.1:6189-19492 GCA_036940065.1 Cyclotella cf. meneghiniana
ATAAATTTTAGGGGTTAACCTAAATTGAGTTTAGCATGCAATACCATGCTGGCATGGCCAGGCTGGTATCCTAAATATTATTTAGGATAGGATCATATTTAGGGGATGTTTAGGGTTTAATTAGGGAAACAGAAAGGTACCCATAATGTTTTATATGAATTTGGCAGCCACCAAGTAACCACCCAATGATATTTTTAATTTTTATGTTTTTAGATTTCTTGCTTTAATTTACCAAAAACACGGTGAGAAGGCCATACTTTAGAGAATCTTGGAACATTTGGTGTGGCCTAGTTACAGTATAATATGATACTTGTGTTAGCAACTCTATACCAGGCACAAAGTCATGTTTCGTTTAGTCAAAATCATAGAATTTATCTATGATGGATAGATAAAAATAGATAAAAATAATTACACTATCTACCATAAAAATCAGAGCAATAGCTACATGAAATGTCATGAGGTACTGTAAAGTGTAGCTATTGCACCGTGCTTTTGGATTTTTTTAAGCTAGTGAAATGAAAACATGTGTTAAAAAATGAACAATAGATTATAGATACTACCATACTTCTTTCATTTTTTATGCTCCCTCTTGTTTGCACCAATTCATTGTGGTAAAAAGAGGCTTTCTACCATCCCACCCATTCATCATCCCCTTTTTTATCATGCTATCCATGGCAAACCTCCCATCCCGCAACTGTGATTGTCCTGATGCGTCCACTGAAAGCTAGTCACTTTGGCAGCAGTCTGTGACAGCTGGGATGCAAGGGAGCGGCTATCACGAAAGCCACAAATTCATCCGGTGCCATCTCTGGCAGATGCAACATTCCACCAAACTTACAAATAAGTTTACATAATTACAATTAATTTATTAACTAGTTAATTAGTTTGTTTAATCTAATGTAAAACTAAATTAGTTTATGTCGTTAAAAATTTAACTGTGCTTTCTAGGCACAGAAAACAAACAAGAGGCAAGTTTGCCTGGTACCGTTCCTTGCAGACACAACAATACGCCGGAGCTGTGAGATGTCCTCTCCAACAGCAATGCATTGCTGCAACTGTAGCAGTACTTATCACATGTGGGCCCTTTGTTTGTCGCAATGGTGTCAATACCTTGAACAAGCCGCTCTGGTGATCTGTGAGATGATGGAGACAAAAAAATACTAGGTAAATATGTAAGCCCACCAAAAAAAGATGGTGATGTGTGGTGTGTTATGTGACAATCAGCCATAACTTTTGAACCAATGGGAACTATGGGTAGCTGAGCATAATATGGGTGTCTTGGTCATGAAATGGAGAATCTATTCATGCATTTTGGTTTAAAAAGGGGTTTAAAGGCTCGAAAAGAAAATGACCTGAAAATTGGTGATATTTTGTAAAGTGTAGCTATTATGACGACGATGTAGCTATTGTATTGCTCCGATTCCAACCCACCACAGAATCTGAAACATCAAGAGGACAATAGAAGGTGTGTCGTGTGAGTGTGTACAATCTCGTATTGTACTGCCTCGTTGCCGCTCTAGATCCATTTTATGCTCAGCAACCAAGATTGATTCAAGACTCAAGACAAGCAAGAAGACAACTCAATGTATCTGCCGGCAAATTATGAATATCTTTTCGATTCTGAGCGAATGAACCGAATCAATACCTGATCGTCAAATCATCGTCCATAATCCTTTGACGAGGAACCTGTTTTAACATAAACATTAACTCTTGATCTCGTGGTGCAGTTGTCAGTTCCATTGAATAAAATTAAGGACAGATTCTACACGTCCGAAACACTTAATCACCGCAAGCATGGGTAACGCCATCCAAGTTCCCTCACCAGCGGAGGATACAACAACTCTACTCCATCAAGAATCCAACCAGCTGATTGTCTCTACGGCAATCGACAAACAGTGCTCGCAACAGCACGAAATCGCACTCTCTATCTCTGGAATGACGTGTTCATCATGCTCGTCAACAGTGGAGTCGATACTTCGTGGTATGGACGGGGTGCTAAGCGCCACGGTGGATTTGATTGGGGAAGTTGCCACTGTTCAAGTGAATGGCGAGGATGGTCACGAAAAGGCAAAAGAGTTGGCAGCTGCCATAGAAGATGCAGGATATGATGCTCATGTCATGACTGTTCGGCCTTTTCTTTATGGCAATGAAACAAAACGCGCACCTGGATATTCTACCTTTGAAAACTCCAGCATGATGAATGGCAATAGCAACATTAACGGTAGAAGCAGAGGCACCGACAGCATAGAAGCAACATTTGCACTGGAAGGCTTAACATGCGCCACGTGCGTCAACGCTGTTAGTTCTGCAGTCAAGTCACTATCCTCCAATGGTTTTTTGGACATCGAATCGGTTAATGTCAGATTGTTGCCCGATGCCACGTTGACAGTACGTTGCAGTCCACGAGCAATAGAAGAAATCATCGATGCCGTGGAATCAGTAGGATTTGAAATCACATTGTCTTCCAAAAAAGAACTCACGACTGCCTCTCAGGATAAGATGGAGAATGGTCATTTGCAATCCAGAATGAGAATGGTTTATTTAACAACTATAGAGATAGATGGGACGTTGGAGTGTTTGGAGACATTCGATGGCGTGACGAGAGCTCGCTTACAAGAAACTCAAGGCAATTTTCTAAGTCAACGTGATGGTGCATCACCAATGTCCAAGATTTACAATAAGCTCATGATGTTTGGACGAAAAGACCATGCCGAAGGGTATGCACCCATTTCTTCCGTCGCCTCTTCCAACTCGACCACAATCGAAATTACCTATGACGAATCCATCGTAGGGGTACGAGACATATTCGACTTCCTCCAATCCACTTTCACAACACGACAGATAGAAATATGGGACGTCCTCAGCTACCAAGTCAAACAGAAATCCATTGACATGCGCCGGCAAAAGGAAATACTTCAATGGCGGAATCAATTCATTTTCGCCATACTGTTTGCATTACCTGTCTTTCTGATATCAATGGTTCTCACCCGCATTTCCTTCACTCAAATGTATTTCATGCACATTACACCGTTGGGAATATCAAGGGAAGAATATTGGACATGGGCATTGGCCACACCCGTACAATTTATTTCAGGTTCTCGATTTTATCGTGATTCGTATCATTCCGTCAAGTCCAAAAAGTTGGGAATGAGTTTCTTAATTGCCATGGGTACGACCGCGGCTTATATTTACTCTGTGTCAGCGGTGTTGTACAATTCATTGAATTACCGAATAGATAATTTTGGGAGCACAAGTAGGCCGAGGTTGATGCAATCATTTGACAGTAGTGCCATGTTAATTGCGTTTATACTCCTGGGTAAATTCCTCGAGGCGAATGCCAAATCGCAAACTTCCAATGCAGTGTCAAAACTTGCTGAAATGGCACCGGACTCTGCCACATTGATTGGAAAGGTGGATAAACTTGGGAATGTGACATCTGTTCCTGAACGGATAATTCCTCTGGTTCTTCTTCAGCGAGGTGATGTATTGCTCGTGCGTCCAGGAGAGAAGGTGCCGACAGACGGAACTGTCAAGTCTGGATCAACTTCCATCGATGAATCGATGCTTACAGGCGAGAGTCTCCCAGTATTCAAGACAGCAGGAGATTCCGTCATTGGAGGAACGATGAATTCGAACGGTGCAATACACATGATTGTCGAAGAAGTTGGCGAAAACACCGCACTTGCACAAGTGATACGATTAGTTGAGACCGCACAGTCGTCCAAGGCCAATATCCAAGAAGTGGCGGATCGAATTGCTGCGAAATTCACCCCTGTTGTCATTGCCATATCACTCACCACGTATCTCGTATGGGCATGCTTGCTGAACTCGAGCGTTTTGGATGGTATCAAGGAAGATTGGCCCTACCGCGAACAGGTAAGAATTGTTTGACAGAAGGGCCTGCCCGAAGAGAAGGAGACGTTGTTGTATATACTAAGCAGCGACCTTGCTATCATTTTCTACTGCATATCTACAGGGATTCAACGACTGGACATTGCCATTATTATTCTCGATTTCTGTTCTGGTGATTGCATGTCCTTGTGCATTAGGACTCGCCACGCCCACAGCTGTGATGGTTGGGACAGGTGTAGGGGCGCGTCTTGGGATTTTGATTCGCGGCGGCGAGCCCTTAGAGTTGGCAAAAGATATTACTTCGGTAGTCATGGATAAAACTGGCACCATCACGAGGGGCATGCCTATCGTTTCCGATGTTCTTCTGTTATCTGATCGGTTGAATTCTACAGATGGCGACGTGATTGATGCTCGCAGACAAATTATCGAAGAAATCATGTTCTTTGCTGCTTGCGCCGAACAGAACAGTGAGCATCCGCTTGCGAAAGGTATGTCTGGTGGATTTTTTTTGGGGGGGGAGGGGGGGGCGTCATGGTCTTTTCTTACAACCTTTGTCCGTCTCTTTCTGCAGCAATTCTTCTAAGGGCCAAAGATCTTGGTATTGGCGATGGACTTAGGCGACCAATAACAAACGTCGAAAGCTTCGAGGCAGAAGTAGGCAAAGGTGTAAAATGCATAATCGCTGGTCGTCATGTTCATATTGGAAATCGACGAGGCTTAGAAGCCAACGGAATAAGCATAACACCCGGTACGTTCGATGCAATGGAACACCTTGAGAACAAGGGCGAAACAGCAGTCGTCGTATCCGTTGATGGTCGCAGCGAAGCAGTCCTCGGTATAATGGATCAGGCCAAAGACGAAGCCGCACTCACAGTGAATGTTCTTCAACACATTTACGGAATCAAAGTTCACATGTTGACTGGTGACAATTTTCGAACCGCTACAGCGATCGCGCGAGATATTGGTTTACCTGTCTCAAACGTTGTTGCAGATGTTCTACCAGCAGAGAAGGTCGACTATGTGAAGAAACTTCGTGCTACAGGAGAACATGTCGCATTTTGCGGTGATGGAGTGAACGACGCTCCTGCTCTTGCTGAGGCAGATGTTGGAATAGCCATTGGTAGTGGCACGCAGATAGCCATCGAGGCTGGAGGTATCGTCTTAGTCAATTCCAAGTTGACAGATCTCTTGGTGGCCATCGATCTAGCCAAAACAATTTACTCTCGCATCAAACTAAACCTTTTCTGGGCACTAGGGTACAACTCTCTTGCTATCCCCATCGCATCCGGAATGTTTTATCCCATGACACATACCGTCCTTCCTCCGTATGTTGCCGCATTTGCCATGGCATTGTCCTCAGTGTCGGTGCTGTCATCCTCTCTCTTGCTGAATCGATACCAGCCTCCCCAGTTTAGCAAAAAGTATGGAAAAGATTTACGACGAGGAAAGTTGGGAATCGAAAGAATTGATGTCACGACTAGCAGCGGCGAGGAAATCAAAGTAACTGTCCGGTGCGATGCCATGTTGAGAGACGAGCCGTGCACATGCCCACCAGAGACTTGCGAATGTATGCCTTGTGAGGAGCATGGTAATGTACTTCCAGTCGTTGAGGAAACGAGAGTATGGCCTGGGTGTCAAGCTGCATGGGGTAAGGAGTGTGTTTGTAATCCATGTAAATGCGTCGGGTGCAAATCCAGTTGCAATCGAGAAACGAGGTCAAATTGTTGTTCGGAGAGAAAGTAGTTCACGAGTGGACCGAAGTGTTCAAGCCAGGCGGAATAAGTAATAATTTTCTAACCACGCAGAATAAATATTAATATTCAACTAATGTATATGTTACACAACCAGACGCATAGGTTGACCCTTTGAACTCCGCTCGTAAAAGCTTAACCGAATTCTCAGCAATCAAACAAAAAGATTATTGCTTGTTCAGAACACTTTCCGTGCACCCTCGGTAAAGCAATAGACGCAACTTCAATGGTTTGGGGTTGGTCCGACAGTATGCGAGTTCTTGCATTGCTTGAATTCGCTGTTTGGTTGGTTATGGCCATTTGGCACCGTCCTGTCTTGAGCTTCATCAAATCACTGAAATACAAGTACCACGGAGCACATGCCAAGAGCTTGCGAATTCCGAATATGAACTTGTTCACTTTTCACCGCAAGACTCCGGCTTCTTGTCCTCTTGTACTTGATAGTCGGGCTGAAACTTTTCAACTTCCTTCTTACAAACAGGACAAGTAGCCACCTGCTTCAACCACCGATCGATGCATGCTTTGTGGAATGAGTGGGGACACGCCAGTGTTTTCTTGTGTTCTCCTTTTTGGTAGTCTTCAAGGCATATTCCACACGTTCCATAATCGACTGCGCCAGTTGTTTTCGTGGATGATAAATCTTTCTCGATTTGATCATGCTTCTGTTTGGATTCGGCAGTCTCTTGATCATCGTCTTCGCCAACAACAACGATGGGATAACTATCAATGACCTCCTCACTCGCACCACGTCTGTTCTCGTTTCCCAATCCATACCTCTCTAACAATTCTTCATACGACAAATCCGGCTGAATCAATATATTACCATATCCACGAGCAGGGACAAAGCCGTGCATGTACGACATGCGCAGTAGCATTTCTGCGAGGGCACGATCCATAATTTCAGCATTCTCCTGTTGTTGATTGGTGTTGGTTGTCGTCGCGGTCGTAGCAGAGGCATCCGATCCTCTGACCGCACCACTGTAACGAAGTCTGATGATGCGATTCCCTCCGATCCCATCAGTGGAAACGGCAATTAGATGATTCCGGCCGCGATGCACCCTTACAATTCCACCTGGGTTGCTCCCATCGCTAGCACCATTCCATCCATCAACATTCCTCAACACCTCCTCGACTTCTCTTCTGCCCTCCGCCTCTTCTTGATTTCTCACTCTTGAGACGTAGGCACCACCAAGTCCTCCGGCGATGCCACCCACGAGCATACCCCCCAGTCCTCCGAAAACAGAGCCTATCATGGCGCCGTTAAGTGCAGAATTAAAGATTCGGTAGCCTGTGGTCAGTCTTTGCTGCGGTGCTGCAACACCTTGATTGTTGCCATTGTTTGAATTGGTAGTGTTGTTGTTGATTGATCCATTCGCATGAGACGGTGAAACATTGACCCATCCGTGAGCGCTCTCGTTATGCATGACACCATCTCCAATGAGTCTTTCCCTCCTCATCGGATCCGGAGGACGTACGATCAAAGGATGATTTTCCGTCCTCAGTGCATTGACTGACGGTGCTCTTCGGTAGAGGCATGCGTCGCAGTATGGCAAAGAATGTGGATTGATCAGTGTGCAGCGTGGACATGCCCAATCTGCAGTCTCGTCATTGGGTTCTGTAGTTGGTGTTGCAATTGTTGCTGTTGTTGCTGTTGTTGCAGCTGTTGTTGTGTCAGTTTCGTTGGTTGTTGTGGAACTTTGGACGTTGGCTGCCATGTTTGCAGAAGCAGGCACATCATGATAACTCAAACTGTAGGGCTGCTGCCTGCCCGGCTCTGATCCGGAATAATCCTGACTGAGACCATGCATTGATTGAGGAGGCCGAATGCTTCCCAGTACGAACGATGCAGTCGGAGCATTCTCCGCGTTTTGAATGTGCGATTGCGAACCCGCCTGAGTGGAAATTGCAGCACGCAAATCGTCATCAGAGGGCTGTGCAGGCGCCGGCTGGGATGTCGAAAAGGGACTGCGCCTGGAACAATTGGCCTCATGCACGATTCTATTCGAGAGAGGCACGGAATGCTGGCATCTCGGGCATGTGATGGTCGCTTCGATGCCGTCTCCGAGAGATTGATTCACGGTAACGGGATCATCAGTGGAGGGGCGCTCTACGCATTCTGCATTGAGGGAAGAAATCGATTCGGCCATGGAATCACTGGTGGTTTCAACTGATTTGCGTTTTCGATGGGGCTTGTTTGAAGTGCTGTCGCTCATTGGTTTTGCTTGGGATTCTCTATCGACGACAAACGGTGACGTTGGAGATAGATTGGTGAAATGTGGGATGAGATGAAACGCGTGTATAATTCGCTTTGACACTGGTCTTTCTATGAGAATGTGTTCTGTGCTTGTTGAAGCAAAAAAATATGTTATGGTACCTTATGGTGTATTGTACATCAAATGCATCATTCAACAGTAGTAAAATATATCTTCTTTCTTCTCTCTCTCTCTCTCTCTATCTATCTTTTGTACGATACATACACCAATCCCATCAGCAAATCTGACCACGACTGAGAGCTTTCGAAGAAAATCGAAAACCGACAGTTGTCACTATGACAACAATTCCACGTGAGCTTTTCAAGGGTACGTCTACGACTACGTTTACTTTACTACGCCAACACAATACTTCCTACCGTGATTTTTGGCGTTTATACGGATTCCTATGCAGCATATGAACCAAAATTTGGCGATCATGTCTTTTCCAGCTATCTCTAAAAATTACTAGTAGCCAGTACAAGATTTTTTAGCCGCAGGGGTAGTAGTAGCAAGGTGTGTGTTCAGCCCAAAGGGGTACTAAGGTGTTTGAATAGACATAATGAGAAAATTACTAGCAGCCAGTTCAAGATTTTTTGCAGCGGCCTAATTGAGGAAGAATCATTCATCAAAACAGAAGAAGCATGCTTACAACTTGTACCATACTTACACTTTCAAATGTATGGTACTTGTTATGTTGTTGTTTTTTCAAGGACGGACAAATTTTGAGCGTGAATAAAGTAAAATGAAAGGGAGTGCTGGCCAATGAGCACAAGTGCCTCACAGACTTTGGGTGCCATGTGAATGCGCTCATGACAAGTTGAGCTATTGGAATTTTATTTCATAGATTTAATACATGAGTTTAGATGGTACATTCTTATGAGCACTTTTTACCATGTGCTTTCATCAATATACCTTAATAATCTTAGGTAATCATTTTCACACATCCTGAAAGTACCTGCATTTTTGAAAGGTGAAAGTAGTATCTCACTAAAGGATGAAGAAGAAAAAGAAGGAGAAGAGAAGGAGAAGAAATACAGGCTCAGTTCACCAGACAACTAAGATTTTGAATAGAATCTTGATTGCTAACAGCCACTGCAAGATTTTTGAAGTCTATTTTTAGGGTAAGTAGTACTTTTTGGATTTATTCCAATTCATCTAAGATGGATTTAGAAAGGAGAAGAAAATAATATGAAGAATAAAATGTAATGTGTTCAAGCAATGAATTAGTAAGTTCCCTGTAGACTATTTCATATGGTAAAGCACTAGGTTTTTTGCAGTTATAATTGATTTGAAATATAGTACGGAATACATTTAGGGACCAATCTATGTAGGAAAGAACATAGGTCAAGGAAATAAAAGAGAAAAAAGAACAGTTCTTCGTGCATCTAATGAATCATGACCCATTTTCAAAATTTCTAATATTTTTGGTGAAATGAGGAAAAGAACATTGGTTATGGTAATATAAAAGAAAAACAAAAAGTTCTGCACACATCCTGTGAAATATTACTGCTTGGAAGAAGTGTCATTGTGATCTGTTTTTTAAGCTTCTAATATTTTGATCGGCATGAATGATTTTATAAATTCTTGTAAGGCAAATATTTATTTGGTGTGGTGTTTTGGACAGTGTTCAATGAATTATACTTGAGATACATAGGATTTGTGTTGTATTGTTCTGTTGGTGTGGCATTGTGTTCATTGTGTTGCTTAGACAACATTGTGACAGCCGCATTGTGGCTGGGTATTGTAGCAGCATTGTTGCAGTAGTGGTGCTGTGGTGATAGTATTGTTTTGGAGCTGGCGATGCAGGGGCAGCATTGTTGGTTCAGTGTTACAGTGCTGTCATTGTGACATTAGTGTTGTGGCAGTGGTGTTGTGATTGTGGAAGCATTGTTGCATTGGGGGTTTTGGCAGTTGTATTGTTTTTGGTGCAGCAATTTTGCCTGATGTTTTTTCAAATTGTTCGTATCTGTTTGCTGTTTTGTGTTTCCATTAAATTCATTTTATTCTATTGTTAATTACGGATTTTTGTCTATTTTTCTGTTTATATTATTCTGCTGTGAGCCTATGTTCTTTCTTTAATAGGTTTAGCTGAGATTGTTGTTTTCTGTTGCAGTCTGTTGCAGCAATGGAATTGTGGTAGCATGGCCAAATTTTGGTGGTGTAGTGTTCCCATTACTGTGTTGCTGTGGCAGCATTGCAGCAGTGGTGTTGTGGTGGCAAGATTGTTTTGGAGGCAGCACTGCAGCAGCAGGGCTGCATTGCTGCAGTGTTTTGCGATGGTAGTGTTGTAGTGCAAGGGCAGCATTCTTGCAGTGGGATGGCAGCTTTCTTGTGGTGGTTATGTTACCACAGCATTGCAGCATTGTTGTGTTTATGTTGGTATTGTTTTGGTTGCGGTTCTTGGAGACAGTTTTGCAGTGGCATGGCAGCATTGGTGTTATTGTTGTGGTATTGTATTAGTGCTGATAATACAACTGCAATGACAGTTTTGTGATGGTAGTAATGCAGTCTTGACAATGCAGTCGTGGCATCACACCACTGGTGTCTTGGTGAATTTTCGTATATGGAATTGATCTTGATCTCCTTGAACCATGTTGTATTTAAATGGACAACAATTCTATATGAAAAAAATTTTAGTCTGTAGTCACAACTTATATTCTATTCAATTCCATGTGTAAAATTTGGGGATATTTGATAACTGCTGTGGCATACCTCTGTATGTTCATAAAGAGATGTTTTACTTTTGAAATTTCATTGCTTTACTTGCTTGCTGCTCTGACATATAGAGCTTACCCTCAATTTGAATGATGTTTTAGCGGAAAAGTTAGTGATTTAAAAACATGGGGAAACGTTTGCTCCCTGCTTCTTCAACTGATCCTACCGGCATCATGAAAAGTTCAATGTTTGGAGTTAATTGCATAAGTTCTTGGTGCTGTTGCAGAGCAAATCTCATGGCTGCCTGAATGATGCTTAAGGAAAAAGGTGAGAGAATTTTCAAATTTGGGGTAGTATATGCTTGGTGCTGCTGTCCCAGTCTCATGACTAGGCAATTCTGCACTATCCCCAATTCTTATGAAAAGAAAGTTGTTGCATTCAGAATTCTAAAGCGTAATTTGATCATATATCAAATTTGTGAGATAAATGATTTTTTCATATGTGATTTATTTGTTTATTCAATGGCTTGCAGCAATTTGTGGGTTGACAAGGCATGCTGTTTTAGTGCATGTGATTAGTAGGTGATGCTTTTCAAGGATTTGCTAACCAGAATGTGATGATATTTTGGGGGATGTAGTGAGGATGTTGTAGATGATGCTATTTTGAAATTCCAGAAGTTATCTTTGAGATATATGGCTGATGCAGTTTTTTTCATGTGATCAATGTGTTTTTTCACCATGGTTGCAACATGGATTGTAAGTGAAGATGTTATGTTCAAATTAGTGATAGGTATTAGTTTGTAATAGAGAGATAAAGTAGAATGCAGCAATTGTAATAAAAAATGACTCATGTTAGAATAAGTCAATCTGTCCATATAAGGAAACTGATGTTTGTGACAACAAATATAGTAAACCAGATATTGAACTAACTGCCCACTTCCCTTGTTCATCATGCTGTACCATCATTTGTGCTCTTCCATCATTCGTCATGCTGTGCCATCTTATGTGCAGTGAGAGTTCTACCTCTCTCCTCCTCAGCCCCTTTTTCTTATCTTCCATGACTGACTGATTGTAGCATAGTATGTACACTGTGTCATCAACTCGTTCTCTCCATCATCTCCTGTGCTCTGTCCTTTGAAATTCACTTTTCTGTTTACTTCTTTCCACAGAATTGATCATCATTCTCATTCTCAACTCTGTTTCCCATTATAATTTATATTCCACTGTTGTTCTGCATCATGTCTGTGTCAGTGTTTGTGTTGGTGGTGCAGGTGTGTGAGCACCACAGTGATGGAGCACAAGTTTTGAAGAGTGTAGTATGTGTGGTGAATTTTGACAATTTTTGTAAAGAGTTTTGCATGTGTTGCATCAGAAGATGAAAGTATCTTATGATTGAAAAATTCAGTTCAGTATAACAAACCCCTGATTAAGTGCTGATAGACCAGGTATTTTTAGTAGGGACTACAGTATACTGCAGGTTGTTGTAACAAAATAATGTTAGGATAAATGGACCAGACCACATCAGGAAACTCTACCTTTTTGATCACAAATATAATAAACCAATACTGGAACTAGCTGACATTTTTTCCTGCCTTATTCATGCTCATCATATCATCATCATCAATTTGATAACCATGTCATTAAGGAATTAATCAACGTACAAAAACTCAGCAGGTAAAAAATTGTTTCATAGCCTGTGCTGTGACCCCCATATTTTTGCCTCTGATATGACATGTCCTTGCTCATGTACATTAAACCACATCAAAGATGCATCAAGATTAGAGGATGGATATTTTCATGGCTTCAGATCGTTATTGTTTTCTGTTCCTGCATCAAATGTGGCATGAAACAAGCTGCAGGGAGTATGTAGGTATGATAGAACAGGTCAAAAACACAAACAAGGTGGTGTTGTTTTTTACTCACAAAAAATTGTACATTCAAAAAAAGCTATTTGCTCAAAATTCATGGAAATTTTTCTTCTGTCAATCATTTCAATTGTTGAAGCATCTTAGTGACCTTCCTAACTGCTTGTTGCCTCCTATGGTGCTAGGCAATTAAATCAAAAACAACTGTTCAGTTAGTTTACATCTAGCCATATCTATGCTACAAGAATTATATTGATTGCTGCTATTACATGGTTGTATCCTAAGTTGCACTTCCCAAACTCAAGTCACAATCAAATCCTCCCTCCCAGAAATCACAAATGGATCTAGCAGCCTCAAGTGAAATGATCCTAATTTTCACATGATCTGCAAAGATTTTGCTGATCTGATGATTAAAATAGTTGTATTCTTGTCATGAGAAGCTTGCAATTATTGTTGGAACCATTTCATTGAAACTTATCAAAAACATCCTCCTCCTGTTCAAATTCTGTATGTCTTTTACACATTTGATTTCCCCTTGTGTTCAAATGTACAAGATGATTGTTATTGTGGAACACTGATGTAATGGTTCAGCATTGATGATACAGCAATCAACTATGCCAAATAAAACTCAAATAAAAAATACCCATCATTCCACATATCCTCTTACTTTATGCCTTTGCAGATTAAAATAGGGCTTTTGGCTTGTTTGTGGTGATAGAGTGATCTAAGCTGAATGGTAGGAATATTTTAGTTGTAGATAAACAATAACTATTGAAAGAATGGAAGTTGAAATTATAAGCTTTAGTTTTATTGATCAAAATAAGGATTGCCATTTGGTGATCCTCATGCTTTTATCATGTTAAAATTCGAATCGATCAGTATGTAGCACTGGTATATTTGTGCTAATGACATAATGAGGGTTGTGTAGG
>JALLPD010000666.1:0-16571 GCA_036940065.1 Cyclotella cf. meneghiniana
CCCCCTTTTTGTCTATTTTGGAAAAACAGACATTTAGAACAAAAAATACCACGTGTAAGCAAAAAAATACCACGTGGAAGCAGGTGGAAGCACCGAATTCTCATATTCTTAAAACCATGAGCGTCGACGACTCTGTGGCAGACCTTGCTCCTCGTCGCGGCGGCCGCCAACCTGGCCGTCCAAATTATCAGAATAACATTCTTGTGGGCATCATAAAGATGCCTAATGGCAATGAAGGTTGGCGTTTAGCTGCCCTGGCATACAAGGAAGAGTCCGGTGAGAAAATTTTGCGTTCCGAAGATGATTTAAAAAAGAATTGGTTTTGCAAGCTATGCAACAACACGAAGAAACCAACAGGAAAAATGGGGGCAGATGCAAAGGTTTGTATCAACCGTTGTATCTTGATTGAGAGGAGGGTCTTAGATAAAACGTCCTCTGGAATCCTTGCAGCTTCGTCTGAGGAAGAATTCAATCCCTCGTCGTCGTCCTCATCGTCAGGGGATGAGGAGGTCAAGAAAGAGTCCGAAGAAGAATAAGTTCTGGGCACGGAAGTCCAACCTAATCTTTTTGCATCTTTTTTGCAACCACCTGCTTTGCCCCCGATGCAATTCACAAATGAACAGGACACACAACAAAACAAACCCACAGAGAACAATGCCAGAAGTACCACACCCGTTCCTCACGCTCCACGAACAATACCTTCACAACTTATTGCAGCAAAGAAGAACCATACTAAGTCGGAGAAAACAAACAAAACAAAGAATTCTACAAACCGTGAAAGGGGGTCAGTGACGAAGTCAATCGAGAGAATTGCTTCATCAATTGTTGAAGGACAGTGAAGTGTTGTCAATATACACCGTCAAATGTGGCAAGATAGACACTCCATAGCAAGGTAGACACACTTTGCAAAATGTCACCATTTTTACTGACATTTCCGTTATTGAGCCCTTAAACCCCTTTTTTGCCTAAATGCACTGGGAATAAATTCCCCTTTCATAGACCAACTCGCCGAAATGCTGGGTTCCCCATAGTTTCTCTTGGTTCAAAAGATATGGCTGATTGTGGCATCAGTCACTACACATCACCTTGCTTTTTTGGGGGTTTACACATCCCAATAATTTTTGAAAGCCTGCCAATTTGGCAGGATTTGATGTAGCTCTGGTACACTTCTACGATGATTCAAATCCTGCCAGGGGTGGCAAGATTCTTGGACCATTCCTATGTATATCAGTTTGAGTCTCTGTGCCATCAAAAACTAATGCCAACAATGGATTTCATATGGCCCCATGAAATTATGTGCACTCCGATTGAGTCTTTGGAAGTAATTTCTCTGTACGTAGATGTTTCATAACTAATACTAGACTGACTTATGCATAGGAATCAGTTCGATAATACAATCCTGCCAATTCGGCAGGGTTTGATTTCTTACTTTATTGGAAAGTCCAAACCTAGTGCCAAAGAAATGTAATACTTTGTTTTATTTTATGAGTTACGATTTTATTCAATTTTTTTGACTGGACAGATTGTTTTTTTCACGTTGTAGGTCCAGTTATTTTACTGTACTATGTCACGAAGTATGGACAGACCATCTGACATTTTCGGAGGAAGAGATTTTTGGTGTTGGCACGTACAATCTCACGTCGGAATAGTATTTTACGTAGTTTGTTGTTCAAAGGAATCAGAAGATGGATTTGGAATCTGGACTTACAAAACAACTGCCTTAATACATCGCTATGCCAGTTCTGGACTATGGTACGTCTAATGAACGAAATAAAAAATTACCATTCTGATTGGCGTTAATTTGTAGGTATCTTATGATATATTGCTATCACTTTGCCAGTATGACCTCTAAATTTCGCATGTATTTCGTTTAACACAATAATTTTTATGCTTTTTATACACAAAGGTAATCCCGTAGTAGGTGCTTTGTGTGTATGAAAAAACATTGCGAGTGTCAATGGTTTGTTTTCCTCCTCAAGGAAGGCCTTGTTCGTTGCTGAACAGCCTCCCCAATTGCAAGCGTTAGGGCGAGAGCCAACCCAACGATGAGCGGCCAGAGGCGATACAAAACAGTGTACACATGCGACGTGTGCAATGTTGCAGTCTTCCCCACGCTAAGAGAAGCAGAGGTTCACGAAGCGCAGTGCCAGGGGCCGCCGCCCTCGTCGCGGCCGCGTCGTCATCATCCCCACGATGCTGATGGCAGCAATGCCCCGTCTCGTGGGGTGCACGAAGCAACGTCCGGGCCAGCAACAACAAAAGAACGCCAAGGACGAAAGCCGGCAGTCGATAACGAGGTAATTTCTATCGAGTCGTCGTCGGATGAATCGAGCCAGGCTCACGCACAGGATGCAGCCAACAATCGTCGTGAAGAAAAAATGCCTTCGACTTCGGGGGAGCAGCACGCATACAAAGAAGACGGAAAATCCCCCAGCCATACAACGAAATCTGACGACAAGGACGCACAACAAGCAGACCAAGCCAACGACACAGCACCCACTGACGCATCGCAAGAAAACGCGCAAAATATGACACACGACGACAATATTGAATACACCACTGTATGGATTGTGAGTACTTGTTCATTTGTCTTAGTTAACCCAATTTTTCAAATGACTAACGATGGGAGTTTTTAATCAGTGCGACATTTGTAAGCTGGCGCGGTTCGAGACTTACGAACAGGCCGTTGCACACGAAAATAAATGCGAAGGATTGTCAGAGTCGGGCACTCACACAAATGTACCGACGAGATCGGATACTAACACAAATCTCAACCTGCAATCTTTACCTTCCACCTATCCTTCAAAGTCTGGAGGGCATAACGCCAAAAAGATCCTACTGTTATCACCCGTCGTGCATACTCACGACTCCACTGAGCTTTCACTACATTTTTTTACGATTCTGCAATCGCTCGATTTGTTCTACGACTCTTATTCTGGATTGATTTCTTTCCATTGTCACTACTGCTCTACAGCTCTGCCAATATCTGGTGCGTCATGGAACCTGGGCAGAGTCGTCGGAGTCCTACCGAATGCTGTCACAAGTCATTTGCGTGGCGTTGTAGACGGGTCATGCGCCAAAGTCCCCCCTACTGTGTTTGACAAATTAAACCCCATGGAAAATGTCGTGTCAGCACATGTACGATCCTTTAAGACTTTTATTCAGAATTTTTTTCGAGAAACGAACATTGAAGCTCGAAAAACAGATGAACTTTATTTCTATAGCAATGTTGCCTCTAGTGAGCAACTGCCCAGCGGATCAAAGAAACGACAAGGATCAGGTAAAGCCAGAGAGCAATCGCCGCCAAAGAGGCAGAAAGCCATACCATTCCCCGTATCTGTCAAGGTCAAGCAGCATGGGAATATGGTGAGCAAATTGTCTACATTCATACCAGTGCACTTTTCCTTTCTGCTGATGTGTTTCATCATACATTTATGTATCTAACACTTCTCGTCCGCGAATATTGAATCGTAGGGAGCCAGTCTTCGAATGAATGAGCAGGGAAATCAATTCTACTTGGCTCCATATGCTCCACTAGATGGAGTGCCACTCGTAAGTTCCATTTCGTCCAAGGAGTCCAAGAAACTCCCCCTTCCACTACAGGTCCTTCTTCAACAAGTTGAATTCTTCAACCTTTCTTCATTAATTATCTCTCCGGAAGAAGAAGCACTGGATCCAAAAGCAGTAGGAATACGGTGCCAGAATTGTGTCTCCTGTTTGGAAGGATGTGGTTATATTGCATTGTCATCCGTTAATGATATTGCGACAGACCTATGGAAAATGTCAACAGATCATATACTTTATTGCAAGTGCACAGAGACCTCAGTGAGAAATATTCTGAAAGCATACTCTGTTGCTGATCTAGGAGGTTTAACAAAATATTGCCATATTGTTACCAAGATTTACGGCTTAGAAGATACGACCAGTGGTGGTGCTTCTGTGGTTGTGTGGGGAGAATGCCAGGCAGTCCCGAGCGGTTACATTGGTTCTCCAAACATTAACATTGATTTTGCTATGCTCTGAATTCTTTGACAACGGCAGCAGTAGGTTTTTCTGCTGGGTGTATGAACTGTTTCTGTGTCATATTTATGAGTTCGGTCCAGGGTAGGCGACAAAAAATCGCTCAGGTTACTTCTGAATGAAGCCAAGGGGAAAAGTGTTGGTTCAACTAAATAGCAATGACCATTTTTGATCGCTTCAAAAACAATCTCTTGTTTGTTAATGATGGTTATATTCTTAATAGTCTGTAGCCGTTTTACGCCAGCTCTAATTTCGGAGTAGGCACAGAAATTTTAGACCACACCATTCTTAAGAAGCGAGGGCGGCCTGGGAGGTATTCACCACGATATTTTCAGACACATTCTCTGAAGAACTAGCTTTGGCTTTCTTTTTCTTCTTCTTCTTCTTCGTAGCAGACTCGGCTCTATCTTCTTCAGCCTTTATGCTTCGAGCAACCGCATTAGCCTCCTTCTCTTTGGAAAGTTTATTCTTTTGAGCAGCAACAATTTTGCCTTGCTCCATGGCAAGCCGCATAAATTGCTAAGAAAAATCAAAAGCGAGCTGGTTAAGTTAGAAAACCGGACGATAAACTTGAGCGCGAAATGTTAGTCACCGGCAAATACTCACCAATAATGATCCTGAGCTGATTTTTGTCCTGTCATGATCTTCGCCAAGCAAAGCTTGGTATAGCTGATATGCTATTTTCTCTTTGCTACTCGCTTCGTTGAATTTTCCGAGATGAGCAAGCGCCATGGCAGAACTGCTAGAAATAATGCCATCTACCATACGATCATCGTTTCTCTTCCTTTGTGCCACTTCATAAAAACTGAGAGCCTCTGCCAGTTTTTCGCATTCAAAATATTGAGTTCCGACTTTATAGTACATGGAGGATAGCTGAGAATAGTTGGCACCCGCCAAAAACTCCATCAGGAATTGAACAGCTCGGACATGTTTCATGCCCTCTTCAACTTTTCCGGCAGCAAAGTATGCATCAGATAGTTGACTGTGGGCAGAGACCGCTTCCATGCAATCGAAACCCCCAAGAGACACGGAAACCGCAAGATATTTCAGAGATGACAGAATAGCCATGTCATGGTCTTGCCCGTAGAAATGACACTTCGATAACAAATGAATACACTTTGCAATCTGTGTGTGAAGAGGCGATTCAGCCACACGTTGATACAACGAAGCAGCCTCTTGGGCGTACTCAGACGCTAAAGTGATGTTTCCGCTGTTCAATTGACGGTGTGCCGCGTCACTGATTGCTTTGGCATCCGCAAGAACAATGTGAAGTGAAGATGAAGTACTTCCATTGAAGACACAGGGGGCAAAAGACTCCTCTCCACTCGATGCAGCGTGCTTTACCAAAGGAAGGACGTCTATGATATCGACGGCAGCTATGGGGTACGAATAATCGAGACGGCCGCTAGAATTGCTGCCTCCGCCACAAACACATTTTTTCCCCACGTCATAGGCTTTGGCAACAATGCGAATCCCAGACCGCTGGCAAATTCTCCTCAGGAGTGGAGCGTACAATGCACGACTCTTTTTTGCATCATTGTTGTATAGACTCAACGTGTATCTAAACCGACGACCGACCTCCTTCTCTATATCAGACCAAATTTCAGACCTACCTCTGACAGGTTTGTGGACTGCGTCCCCCTTTCCCCCAACATCAAACAAGGTCAAGACATTGATATCATCAGCATCAATGGCATGTCCCTTGGATGCAGAAATCCTGAGTTCCGTTTCAGATGCTGTCTCTTCACTGGTGGAAATAACAGCACTCAAGAATGCAGAGATTGTCTGGGCTGGTTGAATAGCGGCTGTTCCTCCATTTTCTGTTAGGTACAAATCGAGAACGTGCTTCGCCGCACGTGCAACTATTTCACATTCGAGAAGTTCAAGCCAGCACAGCGGCATTCTGAAACGTGGAAGTTTAGCCTCCTTCTTGTTCTTTTCATATTCCTTTTCTGCTTCGATGTCATTTTGTTCTTCAATTTTGGCCAAGTCAGCAAGTCGGCCAAGGTAGCGACAGTTGATGCCGCGTTTGTGAAGGAACTCTGTGAGGCTCTTTCCATCAACGGGTATCTGGATGACACTTCCATTGGCCAGTCTCAACTCTTTTGTTACATCAGGAAGAACGGTATTCCACAAGTAGCTTGCAATTTGCCTAGCTTCTTCCTCATCCTTTTGAAGTTGCGAGTAGGCATCTTGGTCTATGTTTTCGATGGACTTCATGTAAGGGAGAAAGACGTTGACATTGTAACGGAGGGACTGGATGAACTCCTCTTCTTCTTTTTTCTTCTCATCTGTAGTCCCTTTAACATCAACCCAATCTCTTTCGTTTGTATTGACATCAGCTGGAGCGTTCTCCTGATCAGTTGAATTTTCACCTCCACTCTTTGTGGCCTCAACTGAAGATTTCTCCGCATCCTTAGCTTGTCTGCTCAGTAGGAATTGCTTCAACTTTTCATCAGCATAACTTGTGACAAGTTCAGGCCTCAACACAGATGCCGTCCATTCATCGTCTTCCAAGGTAGCAGGGATGACCCTACTGGTTTTGGAATCTTCACCCAATCGAGATTCGGCTTGTTCCCAATATCCAGTGCCTCCATTGCTTTTGGCCAACCAGTTGGCATCACGAGGGGTCAAACGTGTGCAATCCAAAACATACTTTCGCTTGTCGCTACCAAGAATGCCTTTCATCTCCACTGGACCACATACATTGTTCATTTTTACTTTGTCGTCGTCTTTACTTTCTGGCTCCTGTTTTGCAGTATTGGCAGAAAGGGCAAGAGACGATTTGAATTGTTGAATGGCCTCCATTCTTTCATCAGAAAGTGGCTTTGACAAGATGCTACGAGTGGCAACCATACATTCTTCACCAAGACTATCTTCCAATACCTTATGCATTTCTGGATCGCATTGAAGTTCCGAGAGGGCTTCGACTGCACCGTAGGTCAAGGTGTGTGCCTTTTCTCCGTGCAAAATTCCTGGCACTGTTACGAAATAAACGTCAGAAGACATGAAAAAACGGTAGTAAACCTAAAGAAATGAAAGGAATCACTCACCGACGCTTTGACAAATGAAGCGAGTTCCCAAATATTCTACCAGCACCGTGCCTAAGGTATACAACCCCGGAATATCCAATCTGTGAATCACACCCACATTCGCAGCCTCCCTGCTTGCACTCTTTCTGGCGGCTCTGTCCCCCTGAATAATTTTGAAGGTATCCAACCCTGCATCAACAGCACGGGAGAAGAAAATATTGTTATGGAGGTAAACATGGGAACGGGCTGGTTCGTTGGGATTCATGGGGGTAATGTAGCCGTCACAGATGGCACGGATGCCCTGTAGGGCGGCGTCGGAGAAGTCGCTTAGCACTTTGTGAATCATTCTGATGACGTTAAGAGAATTATACAGACCGCCAGAGAGGATGAGGTCGCGAGAAATTTCAAAGATTCATTCATCTACCAGTCCATTTCGTCCATATTACTCATGAATAACTGATCTTACCTCGCCCTCTCGATCCTTTGCTCCAACGTCACCACCCCCATGTCCCTCGCAGCCTGGAGCTCCTCATTCCAATCCCTGATGCCCCCACCTCGAATGTCCATCCCGTAGGTAGATGTCAATTCCTCCTCAGATCTTGCCGCATTCCATTTATGCAAACTCGAGTGATCCTTCCAAGTATCTAGCCGTTTGTTTCCCTGCGTAGGTAGGGGTACCAACCAGCTCGGACGTAAAGTAACACTGTCCAATCGCGAAGTGAAGGTACTAGGAGCAGGCACTGCCACTCCGCTCCCCAAGGCAGTTCCACTATGATTATTCCACCAATGGCTAACGGCAGGTCTATACAGTTGTGCGAATGAATCTTCTGCCATGGCTGCTTGTTTCAACAGCTCTGCTCTTTTGTGTGATGCTTGCAGTGCGATGCTCCATGCGTCTCGTAAGGTCTTGGATTTGAGCAACAGACAATCCAACAATGAATGGGAATAACACGGTTCAGCGGCCGGGGTGGGATCAAATCCCATGGCATTGGTCTTGTTGACATAAAATCCAAGCGGGAAGGCAGTGATATGAATCGCGGCCGATCCTGGCATGATGGCTTCAATGTATGCCAAATCTCCCAAGACACGACGATGGGGCGGAGGCGAGTGATAGCCAGATAGACGGATGGTAAGTTCAATGATGGTTTGATTGTTCAGTGAGTGGAGAAGCTGTTCAGTATCGGCGAGAGAAAAGACAGGTTTGGATGTCTGTGTGTTTGAAGCAGGAGAAGCACCTTTGATTTGCTTGTTGTTGTTGTTGTTGTTGCTGCTGCTGTTGGCAGTGTTGTCATTGTTATTATTCTTTGCTTTTTTCTTTGTATTCTTCGTTTTTTTCTTCCTTGAGCGGTTTGCCTCTGATTCTCCTACATCCTCGTCCAGCCAGTCATGATCGTTGGCAGAGGATCCATTCCTGTCCTTGTTAGCATCCTTGTTTTGCTGCTGTGGAAGCAATGCCATCTCATGACCACAGGCGTAATGATAAAAGTGTGTGAAATCTCCGCCGTGCGCGGCCTTGGATTGTGTGAGATCGTAATTTGTTGGGAATTTCGGGAGTTTCTTGGCCATATCTTCACGTAGGGCGATAGCTTCCTCTTTGGCTTTAGCGACCAATGCGTCTTTGTCTTCCTGGTTGTTCTTCTATGATGCATGATGTCATTTGTTACGGTGATTGATAGCGTACAAAAAGAGCATGTGAAGAGATTGAAGGGTTGTGCAAATGAAGAAATGAGATTATTTTGATTGTAATAAAAATGGTTTGAAAGATCGAACGGTGGAACAAACCTGGTCATTTGCACACTGTGTGTTCTCGTCGGCATCATCATGATCGCATTTCTCGGTGTGTTCTTCCTGTGTGCGTGGATTCTGATGTCCGAGATTTGCGGTCGGTTGAGCCACAGCGTCGTGAGCATGTTGATGTTGATCCTCGAAAATCAAACTCTTGATCGCCGGAGCATTTCCCGCCATCAAAGATCTGATTCTGGTAATATGATCTCTGACCGCAGCCAAATCGTATCGTTCGAGAACCACTCGAATGGCGTACTTGTTCGCGGCGTCTAGAGTGATTTTGGAGTCCGCCGCAACGTCGTCAGCGTCAGGTGTGTCATCAGCAGCGCTATCCAGCAAACCCAGCAAGAGCGAGAGATCCCCGTACTCATCCAAGACGAGTTCTTCCTCGGCGTCCCCGGCGATGTTCTCTGTGTGATCTCCAACGTGAGGGTCCTGCAGCGTCTTGATGGAGGGAGGCACGGAGACAACGGCTTGCTTGAGCGTGTAGGGGCTAACCACAGAATGTTCAACGACGCTGGCATCTGGCTTTTTCTTGTTGCCCCTGGCAGAGACGACGGCGCCGTTGGTTCCACCGGCAGCTGCGTCGGCGCCAACCAAAGTGCCATCGTTCGTTCCAATCTTTTCCAGCACCAAGCGAAACCTGGTCAAGTGAGCGTAGCCCACGATTTCGCCCAGGGCGCCGCGCAGGGAGGCCACCGGCTCTTCGGAGCGGAGGGGGGGCAGCTGCACCGCATCGCTGCTCACGCTGTCGAGGCATGTGGCTTGCTGCCGAGGAGGAAGAACCGCAAGGCCGCGGATGTGAAACTCTTTCGCGCCTTTTTCTGCCGGGGTGGCGGTGNCGCCTTTTTCTGCCGGGGTGGCGGTGGCACCGGATTCGGCGCTGTTCTCGGTGGCCATCGTGATGGTGGCTCAGTGCTGTCTTGATTGGTATTGTACGATACGTCCTGATGGTCTCGGGATTCTACTGTTTGTGACCGACGAGACGGATGGTTTGTGAAGAGGTATGGTATCGTAGATCCTTCACAATAGATATTATAGGTACAATGCCTTTACTGGCTGGCGCCTAACACCACATTTTGGGTGAGATATGATACCCGTGGACCGGACGTGGTGGCCGAAGTTTATGGGAGGTTGAGAGGGTGTCCAGTTACAACAAAGTACAATACCTTTATCCTATAGATACAACAAATCTGCTTATTTACGACGAGACATGGAAAAACATCTTAGTATTGTAGTGTACCATACTTGAAAAAAAGAGGTAATCTGGTTCTGAGCCGACGTAACGAAAAATTAATGCGCAGTCCCTCAGCCGGACAAAAAAATCTTTTCTACCCAAATTGCTCCGAACAAGATTTTCTCCCAAAGGAGAGGAGATCTGTGGACATGATACATTATATATATATATATTATATGATGGACAGACACTTATCACCACGCCCAGGTCGTGGTGTTGAACATACAATACTCCGACTGCTTCCTCCTGCTTTATTGCCTTCGTCATTAATCTCTGAAGTTCTCCAGCACATACCATAGTCATGAATCAGAGATAATAATATATAATATATATATAATATATATTTATATTACATTATTATATTTTATAATATCATTATTTTTAAACTACCGAGGACAAGGATAGACAAAAATCTATAGAGGGGTAGATGGGGTGTTAAGGGAACAGACCAAAATTTCACAGGAATCGCCTTTTAGTGATTTTTAATACCAACCTGTTGTACCCAAGACATACACTCTTTGTATAGGTCAAGATTATAGTTACCAAAAAATAATATTATTGAACCCTTTGAGTGCATGTATATACCTTTTTAAAAAGGAACTACTTTTGGTGGGGCTGTTCACATGTCAGGATCATGACCACTGCGAATGGTAGTAGGATCCTGTTCAATAGCACCGGCCCTGTGTGTGCATGGTCATCTTCCTGCCTCTGATATTGCCACTGTACAGAATTAATGGATGTGTCTGATGCCATTGAATAATCATATCTGAACATGACAATCCCACTTCTGTTTCCTCAGACAGGGGGTGGAGTAGCAATTCGTGGAGCCCAAGCAGCTTATGCCTGTACATCCCACCACTTCTGGAATGCACCATATACTTCTTAGCACCCATGTGCTTCCCAAGGGTCAGGTGGAGGAGGAGGTCTGGCAATCAATACATACCATGATGAAGAATAAAGGCCATATTGATAACCCTCATGGTGTGTTCAACTTCAATTCTGTGACATTTCTCCTGTCAGCTTTTGTTTGAAAATAGGTACAAAAATGATAACGGGAGTGACATCCTCCTCAGTGTCAATGGGACAGATTTTAGGATTCCACAGCATGGGAGATTGTATTTTACACTGAAATTCAAAGCCAGTGATTTGCGCACTCAAATTGTAATATCGATTCAAACTGGAGACAATAGTTAAACACATGATCCTTTTAAATGTGAGCAATAAAATGATTTGCAGAATTTCAGGAAGGTATTGATGACTGAGTTGAATCAAGATGAGAAAGTGATAGCAGAAATGATTTACAGGGCAGAGGCCCCTCATAAAGTGAAGGTTCCGGGGACAATTTTGCATTTCATGCTGTGGTAGCTATGACAGATCCGCATTGAAAATGAGGAGCCTCTTGCTACTGTGCAATATACGGAGTAGTTTCTAGATAAGACTGTAATGGTGTTACATTTTTTGTATTAGTACTCCAAAATAAATATTTTTTAGGATTTTTATTATTTTCCTTAGGTTCCCTGAACCCCAACATACCAATATATTGTCTAGAGGAAACATTCTAAAATTAAAACTGGGAATATTGCCAATTTCACTGCGATTCCTCATGGAACTGCTCCATTCAGACAGTGGAAGATGAAAGACATGATGAGTGGTTTTGTAGACTACCTGCTAACTATGTATTGTAATGGTAAACTAGTAGACCACAGACAATAAATAATCTCCATTTAAGTGGTGAGATGGTGTATGTGAAAAGGAGGGGCAGCATCCTGGTTGATTTTACTAAATACTCCCAGGTACCAGTTTTGACTGCCAAAACGCTAATTCAAATTAGCAAAGTACTTTGACCAGAATTATTGACCGCCACCAAATTTTCCCATGGTAGGTAAGTACCAAAATCTCTGGTCGAACGGATATGAAAACTTTGATGGGGATCTTTGTACTGATTCCTATTCAAACCTTCTCTTTCAAATCTCCTGTCAAAAAGTTCAGAAGCTTATTAGCTCTTAAAAATGCCTCAACCCGCCGTGCTCTTGTGCATCTGTTGCACTCTTGTGTAACAGCATATAACTCTTACCTGTGCGCAATGTCATAATTTGTTCAATCATCTGAACAATAAATGTCTTTGCAGTCTTGTGAGAGCATTTGTGGTCACCCTTCATGCGTCCCATCCCCTGCACTTGTTGACCTGTTGTCAAGCATGACATCCATGATGATCACAGTTGTTTTTCATCATTGCTTTTTAAGGATCATGCTTGCAGCCCTGTCTTGTGCCTGCTGTTTATTATTGCTGGTTTTGCTCACACTTTCATCGTTGCTTTTCTATAGGTCAAATGCCATCTAATATAGAATATTGGCAGTATTGTGACAAAGCTGACACTCCTATACAAACAGGAAGTTGAAAGAGGAAACCATGAGAGAAATATCTACCTGATAGCAATACCTGCAATGAGGATAACTCTTCCATTATCAAGCCCAAGCCCAAGTCCATGTCCAAAACAAAGCCAAAGTCCCAAACAAAGCCCAATTCAAAGAAGCCAAACCCAAGAAGGTTGCAAAGGATCTAGTACCTGATGCTTCTTCTATTAATGCAATGGTTGTACTTCCTGCTACTAACAATGAATCTAAACAGCAGGTTGACACTACCATTAATTAATTACAAGAAATAAAGTATGTATGAATGAAATTCCCAATTGATCTGCTTTCATTTTTCTTGAGCCGACATTTCAAAACATAGCCAGAGTAATACAGCTCTGGAAGCAAAGTGAATTCTGTTGGCATTGTACACATAGTGTTCAATTGTATTCAACTTCCTCATGAATTGTAACTTCTATATCACAGTGACATACTTAACTCTTCCAAAACTGCAAACACCAATAGAGGCACCGACACATCCATTTCTACTGGAACAATTCCTGCCTCTACTGTTACTGGCACCAATGCATCTGTTTCTTCCGGGCCAATCTCTACCTCTTTGGCAGCTCAATTTGCAATTCTTCCAGTCTCCATGGCAGCTCAAATTGTAATTCCACCAGTCTCTATTACAGCTCAAGTAATAATTACAACTCCCCAATTACAGACCTCAAAGGGAGCAGTCACAACACCACAATTTTCTATCTCCAACCATCCAAAAAGCAAAAAGGTCAGTGCACCAAATGTGTCCATGGTCATGACACACAAAAGTCTACCACATATTCATCTGGGCTGCCAGTTGGATTTCTTCAAATCATATGTTGGTTTGCTAAGGAATGATCCTAATTGTGCATGAGTTGATATGATTAATGGAACATGGTTTTCTGTAGCCTTTCAATTTGCAATTCAAGGGTCATCTCAATTGCAGCTTTAACATTGGTAGATGGAATGAACAAATAAATGAAGACAGATTCCATGTTAGGAAGATAGCAGGCAATGACAATGTACAAGAGATGAGGGCTAAAAATGAGAGGAAACATAAGTAAATCATCAATTCAACATACTGATTGAGTGACAACCTATGCCATTTGTACAAATTATATTTTCTATCAGATGGCTGAAGCTTGATACAAAATAATTTTAATAATATTTTTATGAGTTAAATTAGTTGTAACAAATGGAACCCCACAATGAAGACTTATCATGTATTTTATATGATGATCGTTCTTCACAGAGATTGGCATCACTTATGATTTTCTCTGTTCCATGACTGGTTTTCTGAGAAAATTGTCATGGTTTTCTGAGAAGGAAATCATAGTTTTCTGAGAAAGAAAACATAGTTTTCTGAGAAAGAAAATATAGTTTTCTGAGAAAGAAAACATAGTTTTCTGAGAAAGAAACATAGTGTCATATTGTTTCTGAGAACCTAATTTCTTATGACTTTGCATACATCCTTTGGTCAGGACAAGGTGCAAAGGACCAAAAGAGGTTCCTGGTGGAAGCTCATGGGATATACCTAATAAAGGTGGATAATTGGCCTATGTCACTTGCCTCGACGATTGGAGGATTAGTGTGGCTCGTGGAAAAGCAAAACCTTGGTGAGAAAAAAATCCGATTACGAGCCAGACTTGCAGAAAAACCTTAAGTTTTAAGGATGAACATTGCTAGTTGCTGGTGACTTGTGGCGCACACATATATATTCATATTGTATTTTTGAGTGAAAATACTTGTGGAAAGGGAGACTTGTGATGGTTATAATTGCCAAATTTTGAGAACTCTCTGAAGTCAGGATGTATGACTTACTTCCGTGTGAAACCCTAATTGTCTTATCATATGAATGCTGTGATAGTCCAAGTATTACTTCTATTCAGACTTTTGTGTGTGGGGTAAATTACCTTTGTTTACTAAGCATTGCTTTCATGGACCATGTGAGCATAACTCTTTAAGAAGATGTATTAAGGTTTGTTTGGTGTTGCATGGTGTCTCCTTTTCACTTGTTTGTGTGTGCAAGAGTGTAATGCCAAACAACAGTTTCATCTTTTGATTGCAACACTACATTTAGGTGGTAGGCACTGCGTATTAGGTTTTGAGTGAATGGTATTTTGGTGTTGTTAGGAACACATCATACCACTAGAAGCTGGTTTGGTCAGCAGGTCACGCATCACCATGAATTGGTAGATGTTAATCTCTAGTAAGATATTCACTTATTGGGTTTAATTTTAAAGAAACAGGTTGACTTATACTGGGTAACAAATGGTATGCACATACGGTCCAAAAGTGAAGTGTTGAAACTGCACTTTGATTGTCACAAGGAGTGTACAATGTGGATATTAAACCAGTTCTAATTTGCAAAGGTGCTGATAGTACAGATGTTTAATGTGGATATTAAACCAGTTCTAATTCACAAAGGTGCTGATAGTACAGATATTTTTTTCCTGTCTCATGCATCCTTGGTATGAGTGTTCTGTCCTTTATTTTGCTCTGTTGCCCCTATGTATCCATGGGAATAGTTACCCAAATGGGTCAGCTACCAGCAAGTGAACAATGTCAAGTCATGCATGCTGCTGACAATATCTATTGGAAGGTACAAACATCAACATCTCTGTTATTGTAAACCAAAGAGAGTAGGATTCATCGGTGATGGCATCCTTTGTTATTTTGCAATGAGGACCTTTAAGTTGGTGATAATGACCTTGCAACATAGTTAAATGTGCATGTGCATGCCATTTTATATATATAAAGACAGTTGTTGACTATTATTGTTATGCTATTTGAAACCATATTGATACTCACAGTTTGAATGCATCTTGGAGGAGTGAACTTCTCTGATGTTAACAACATAATGGTTGTTTCCTTTTTGTTTTTGAAGAGTTTTTCAAAGCTAATTAATCTATGCCACTGCCTTGTATATAGTGGCTTGTGTCACATTTGTTCTGCATAAATGCCAACAAAAATGTGTTACTTGTCCTTTTTGGGATAACGGTCATCTCTTTAGGTAACAATACTCACAATTTACTGTACTGTGGTTGTAAAAAACAAGGGTCATTGTTTCTTTTAATTTCTTGTTTGAAACTGCTCAATTGAAGCTTACTTAATTACTGGCTTGTGCATCAAGAAGGTGCACTACTGATGGTAATCCATTGTCTGTCTCTAAGAGAATAGACTTAAGTAGTGTGGTGACTCAATGAGTTCCTCCTCTTTGGTACCATTTTGTGTTCTCCATGGGGCGATCTGTAAGTCCACTTCACCAAAGGTCTCATGAGACAATCATACCCTAGATGATATGTCTCAGAGAGACCATTGTCTAGTTTACACAGGTTTTTTGAATCCAGAAATTTTAATATGGTCTTTAAGGATTCAATTTAATTATTCTGTGTTTGTGCACTCTTTTTTCAACATGCTGTACTAGAATGCAAGACAAACTTTAGTCAAAGCTGAGTTGAGGTAGCTCTAGACTGTGCTGTGGTAATAATAGTCTTTACATTACTGAGTCTCCTTTGATGTACCATATCTCCTAGGCCATGGTAGTGGCTTTAGAGGCATGGTACCTCCTCCTTGACAGTTATTGTGTGAGAGGCGAGATAATAATATTGTCTTGCCTAGAGTTCCCTGTTGTACTGGACCACCCAGTAGTATATGATTTCCCAGTTTGTGCAATTGTTTAGCAAGTGCTTGTCTGCTTTGTATTCATGGGGCTTTGCCATGTGAAGACTTTGCATCTATTTCTATTCCTTTTCTGTCTTGTGCAGAGTTGCTGCATGTTGGTTTGTGATGAAATCTATACTCACTACTTGGTAAGTCCATCCTAACCTTGTTTCAGGTGGTAATTTAAGCTAGCCTTTGGAGACTATTATGTTACTCCAAATGAGTTCTTTTGCAAATTATACTGATATCATTGACTCCATTGGATGTGCATGTCAGGCATGTGGAAAATCCAGGAGTAGAATAGTACTGAGTAGGTTCAACCTTTTCAGTTTGTCTAGCCCTAAGCAGATTCTGTATGCATCAGTATCCAGTCTAATCATTTGGTTTTACTTATTGTGAAGTCTTTGTTTATTTTGTAGAGTTGAATATTGCAACATCTACTT
>JALLPD010000667.1:0-13234 GCA_036940065.1 Cyclotella cf. meneghiniana
AAACGGAATTTCATGACTACTAACCACCATGGGCCAGTAGCGCGAGTTCCCTAGTGCTAGACACAGCATAGCTGCTAAAGCATTCAGCAGGCACCTATAAATGGCGCAGGTCCCAAAAGGGACCCATGAACACACAGATAGGTTATTAGCCCTATGCAGGATAAAATAGTTATAAGCCCTATTCAGGGAACCAACCATATCACAAATGGTTTTGAGTCCTGTCAAGAGCACAAACCACATATTTCTGCATACTGATCAATAATTATCCGTGTGGAACTAAAATAGTCAAGGCAAACATATTTTACCTCATAAATTATAAGCCACCGGATTATCAGTCTCTGTGTAGTTTTTGTTATGCTCAGCATGCATATTTGCTATTTTTGCTATAGGAAGGAGTATACATTGAAGGGCTTGTCTAAAGTTTGCATAAGTATGTACCTATTATAGCCTCAATGATGGCCACCAATGTATCAGTAGCATTGTGTCCCATGTATCGTTTCTGAGGAGCATGTCACTCCTATCCTGTGGCTGTTGGAATCAACCCTATCAAGAGGTGTAGTGCAGGCATGCTGCTCCTGATGATGTCTCCTCAGGCCAACTTGTCAACAACTAGAATTTACTTTCAATTATATTAATTTTATAATTTCATTCTTTCATTGAAGTCATCTCTTTTACTAACTGTAGACGATTAGGTCATTGTAATTGTTGTCTTTTATATGGTCCTCTTTGCTCACCACATCCAACCTCCTGAAGGCCTTGCTTAGTTGGAAATGTTGGCTTCGTGTCATACCGCCAGACCCCCAAATGATATGCCAGCCACTGACATACCAACACAATGGGAAAATGTTGGGAATGCTGGTCGAACATGTCACCAAATTCTGTTGGCTGGACCATGCCAAATGGCATGACAAGTCATGTCGGCAAGAAGTCAGCTGACATCTGGCTGATCCTTTTAGACATCAAAAATAATAGCCAAGCTTCACAGAAAATCATGTTGTAATGGCTTACTTTTGTGCAAAAAGTTGCAAAAGGGTATTGAATACATTAATATACCTTGAATTGTTTTTTCTTTAAAAATGACCATTATCTCCAACAGAGTAATGGCCCGACTAGTCATGGATATGATTGGGCGGTCATGTAGTGATATGTCAGCAGACACATGACCCAGCCATGAATCCAGTCATGATGTTGGCAACATGGTAATTTTGGCTGATTTTCAGCTGACGTTGTTGATGCTGTGGCTACAAGCACTGACATAATGTCAACATTGCCAACTAAGAGGCCTTGTCATCACCCCAGTTCACCTGGTACATCAAGTGGACTTCACTGGGCCCTGATGGGTTGTCCAATCAAGCAAGCAAAGACAGCCTGAAGCATCCTGATTGAGTCAAGATTTCCAGTGGTGCCATCGCTAAAGAGCCATTGGCTTATATAGACTTGGTCTCACTCAATCCACTCCTTGAGGAAGACTGCCAAAGACAACATGACACAATAATCTGGGTTCATGGCATCCAGCATGATCTGCGGTGGACAGTCATGCTGCTAGTTGACATTCTTTGACCAGCGCAGAGTGCAGACCAGCACCCATGGGTGCCCTGAGCTCTGCTTGTGGCTTGACTCAAAGACATGAGAAGCATCGTTGCAACTTGATATGTGGAAGATGAACTTAATTATGGTGGTGTAGCAATACTTGCAGTTGAAGTCTGCCTGAGAGGCATGATGGAAGGCATCCGGCACTTGCTGAAACTTGCTGTGCTCAAAAGAATAGTCTGCTTTAATTTTCTTCCCTTGGTTGCAGGTCTCTTTCTTCTTGAAAAAGGAGATGAGGTCATAGACGATGCTTGACTTGGTTGGGTTGCCATGCCGGTGCATCTAATCCCAGGATGGCAAGCAATTCACCATAAAGAAGGAAAACATCTTCTTATAGGCAAGGAGGCTTTTTGATTTGCCTCCAGTTGGATTGTCTCATGGAGATGGGTTCTCCTTCCCAAATGCCTGGAAGGCAAACCACTTGTAGATCAGCTCTATCATGATGGGCATCAATTCTACAATGAAGAATTCCCAATCTTTGGGGTAAGAGATCTTGTTGGTGTAACTCTTGATTTTCAGCAAACAAGAGACGTAGGCACTGTAGTCTTTTGGGTGCTTGATTTGGTACTTGGGGAAAGTACAATTCGGTGATGATGGAGGTGGCAGATGGCAATTGCTTGTCTTCTTCAGAAGAAGAGGAGATATTGCTGGGATGGGGCTAATTTGGTGCAAGTGGTGGTGCTGGTAGTGCTGCCACTGGCAGATTTTGCAGTTGGATGGGAGGCAGCTGTGTGGTGGGAGGTGGTGGTGGAAGGGGACGCAAAGGAGGCACTGCAGGAGATGCTGTTGGGTTGATGGTCTGCATTATTATGGGGCCACCACAGGTGGGATTGTGAGGACTTATGTGGGTGGAGGGGGCAGAAGGAGAGGAGGGTTCTGTGCTTTTGAAAATTGGAAGGCAACGGCAATGGCAGACTGATTGTGGTGTTGCTGCCATTCCTGTTGGTTAGCTCAGCCACTGCGGCGATAGTTCTTGCTGTTGCATCCACTGCCATTGCCATGGTTGTTGTGGCAGTGGCTACTTTGTGAATTTTGTCTGGGAGTTGTGGTGTGCAAACGACGAATGTTTTGAGCAACAACCAGTGCAATCTCAGTTGCAAATGACCAAAAGGTATCTTCAAAATGGCACAATATTATTGTCTATATAATAGTATTAATGGTAGTAGATTCTTACCGTGGTCATGGGAATAATTCCTTGTGTTTCACACATAGTGTTGCAAAAACAGAATAACATGGTAGTACGTAATTGCTTGATGATAATTTTCTCATGTGAATCACAACCTTGCATCATACCACATTCATCAAGCGCTTTGTCATATTTTTGTTGTGTAGTCAGTCTCCGTAAACTTGTGAACCCCTCAAAACTACTTCCTGTCAAATGACAGTCGTTGCCTACTAGCCAACATGAAATCATTTTGTGCATCATCTACAATCCTACAACTGGCTCCACTTCTTGTTTTGTCTGAACAGCACTTCTGAAGAAGATCACATACCCATGACTATACATGTAGGCAGACATCATAAAGCAGTGTGACCACTTCATCATCACAAGTATTCCTTGATGTGGTGTTGAGATCGGCCAAATGGAAGAATTTCCCCTCTGCATTCTGTCCAACAAAGACAGCAAGACATACCAGAACCTCCTAGAGTACCAGCAAGACTATCTTGAAGCACTCAAAAGCTCACCCAACATTGAAAACCAGCTGATTTGTTGGTTTCAGATGGCAACAAAACCAGTGCTCATGCTGATGCATGCTAATATTTGCCTTTGGGTGCAGCTCTTTGGCTAACTTGAAAATGGACTCCTTTGAACCACAATGACAAAGCAGGAAAAAATTGAGCAGATTTTTTCTCAATTCTGAAGACGCATCAACAAAAGTATGTCAAGACCCACAAGGTTCTCCTGAATGATCATCTTCCACTTGTTTTTAAGAGTGCCAACATGCTGATTGCCTGAGTGGTGTCTTTGATCCGCTCAAGAAAGCGGAGAAGAAAAGGCCTCAAAGAAGTCAAGCACCAGTTAAAGCAGTGGTTTGCATGAATGCAACCAAAGAAACAAATGGCAACACTGTGATGGAAATTCGTTGCAACGATCATTACAACTGCAACCATTGCAACAATTTTTACAGTTGCAGTGATCTTTCTGAAACCATGATCATGGCAACAAGCATCACAACATGAGCCCAATGATCACCAGTGCAGTGAGATATCCAAAAATGATCACCATGCCATGTACAACATGCTTATTTAATAAGCTTGTGCAGCTACTCGTCTTGAAATTGCTCTGCCACTTCCTTGTTCTCCTCTCAAACTGTCACAACCACCACATGGTTGACCTCAATGCATGAGCACTTGCCAATCCAAGCAAGTTAATTCCTACTAGGATATCAACAATGCTATTTGTCACCATCTCCAGGAGACCAATAATAGCATTTATGCTACCTTTTCTGCTATGGTGGGCAAAAAGTTCAAGGATGCCATGCATACCACTGGGTGAGAAAATGTGCCAGCAGAGAATGCTTTTGCACACCATTGTCAATCAAATTGAACCCAAAACTGTAAGTAATAAATGTAGTAGTCACAAAATTAGAACAGTTTACTGACAACCTTGGCATTCAGTTTAAAACTAGCATATTTTTAGAATACAATGACAGTCTCTCTAGTCAACACCCAGAAGTACCCACCAGTAATTTTGATGACAGCTCTGCTTCTTCTGTTGAGAATGCTTGTTTTTCAGTAGCACATGAATGTTTTGGATAAAAGATTGATGAACCCTGCTACAATTATCAGGGACCCAAAATTGTGTTACCCAAAAATGAATGTCCTGTCACCATTTGTACCACCAAAACAACTGGTATGGTTAAAAGCAGATGAGTCTTATGAGTACTGCTTTACTCTGGTTTGACAGTCTCCATGATAAAGAGATCCGCCATATCTCCAAAAGTCATCACAAAGACAATTAGTGAGACTACGAATATTATCACACTTTCTGAGAAAATCCAAGCACATGAAGTTGTGACCTTCAGAGGTTTGAGGTTGCCTCAATTTGACAAGAACAGGCATATCGGTTGACAAAAGGTTTTTGTTATGTGACAATGACAAGGTCAATACAATGTTATCCTGGGTAATATTTTTTTCCTGAAAGCGGGAATTATGGAAAGGTTTCATTGCTCAATCTCATTGTATTCACCAAGAGGCCTCGAATCTAAGGACTTTGATGCTATTGAAGACATGTTCTTAATACAGACCAAAAACGTACTCTCTGGAGAAGATTGGTTGTAGTGCTACAATACTGAAGCTTTAGAGACCAAATACAAATGGACAGAGGTCATTGATGTCATGGACAAGCTGACCTAACTCAATGCACACCAGAAAGCAGATCTGCTCAAAGCATTGAAAGAAAATAGCCAGATAGTTGATTGAAGTCTTGGATTTACCCACACCAGAAGGATCACATTGAGTAGATGCTTGATGCAAAACCAGTGCATTTGTGTGCTTACTCAGTTTCACATGTGCACTTCCAAACCTTCAAACACGAACTTGATAATCTTGTCAAGGTTGGAGTTCTAGTTCCTATAAAAAGAAAGTGAATCGGCTTCACACACATTTATCATCCTGAAAAGGATGGATGTGTATGCTGGATTTGTGTTTTATGCCAGCCAAATAAAGGTATTAAATGCAAACAGTACCTACTGATCATATTGGATGTTTTACGTAAGTGTTCAGGGTAATTTTTTTACTAAACTTGATGGTATAATACAAAACTATACCTCTGAGCTTGATGAAGGAAGTAAAGATCTCTGCACTTTTATTACACTGTTTTGCAAACATAAGTATGCATGACTCCCGATAGGACTCAAATGCTATCCCAACATTGCCCCTCCGATTATGGAAAGCACCTTGACAGGCATTGAAGATGCTGACATCTACACATCAACAACATAGGTGCATTTTCCAAGAACTGGAATCACCATGTGCAATTGTAGCAGAGTAGGGGGATGCACATAAAAGATGGACTGTTTTAGTGGGGTGATCACCAACATAAGCTAATATCATGAAGATATGGATGCACTAAAGGCGCCCCTATTTTTTAAAAAAAAAGATCTGCTACTCAGAGCACTTCTAGCATGTGCCTTTTTTGTTAGTGACTGAGTTATGTAGGTGGTATGTATATAAGTAATAAGTTTTTTACATGCTTTCTCCATAGTATACCTATTTTGTACATACTTACATACAAAATGTGTGACCACAAAGAGCCCATGATGTTGCAGCATATATAGGCACTTGGAAGATACACCAGAAAAACCAAGGCTAGTAACCACTAAGAAAGATCACATACTAGAGGTTTTGTCACTCATCACTCACATGGCCAATGGGTTTTGTGCATCATACTCTTTCATTTGTTTGCTGTAAAATGGTCAAGATAGGCTTTATATGGATTGGAGTACTTGGATTTTGCATGCTTTCCTCGTGATAGTTCTACCTAGTAAATACATTTATATCCAAGTTGAGGTTATAACACAACTGCAATGATGCAGATTGTTATAGCCATTTAAAGACTTATCCAAGAGTATTAATGCTACAACCCATTTACTTTGACTGTAAATGGGAGATTTTGGTAATCATTTTCCTCAACGTGTCTGGCTAGCATTGGCCTGACGGTGTGCATACAAATATTGCAGAACAGCAATGAATAAGACTATCTGAAAGGGGGCAGTTATATGGAGCCCAGTGACTTCGTATTACAAAACCACCAAAGCCAGTGATTCCGTATTATGAAACAGAAAAACATCCATACATGAATATAACATAAAAGGTATCCCAAATTGCCTCCAATGCGAATGAATAACTTTAAAAGTAAGAAACGAAAACGTTTTTTAGTATTATAATTATAAAGGATCACTGGTCATTTGTGTCGACAGGCTCAGTGGTTAGAGGTCACTTTGTTGAAACTATGGTTCACAGTCACAGTTCGATCCCTTTTTCTTCTGAAACATGAGTTACACGTGTCATTTAGGATTACATAATCAGTAATCAGTTACTAGTGAAATGTATGTGTTTCCTTTTTTCTCTAAGACTTTTCTGATCACTTTGTATTACAAAATTGCTGTTTTGTCATAGAAAATGACTTTTCGGTTTATCACTTCGTATTACAAAATTGATGTTTTGTCATACAAAATGACTTTTTGGTTTGAAATGCAATGGATTCATTTTCTTCAAACAGTTTTGACACTAAACTGACACCTAACAGATGAAAATGCTTCTGAATATTATTGAGGTGGTTTCGTAATGTGAAGTCACTGGGCTCCATATAACTTCCCCCAATTTGTCTTGTCAACCTATCCAAGGAAGCAAAAAACTTTTGACAGCCACTGGTGACTGTTATCAACAAAATTAAACTGACAAATAAAGTTTTAACCCATGACATCATGTTATTGTTTCAACAATTAACTCTCCAGTTGATTATGACAATACCTTAAATGTCTTTTGGTTTTTGTGCTAAACCATGCAAAACCAATAAGGAGGCAGTTATATGGAGCCCAGTGACTCTGTATTACAAAATCACCTCATTTCATAACCTGAAGCAGTTTCATCCGTTAGGTGTAAGGTTAGTGTCTAAACTGACACCTTTTTGAAGAAAAGGCATCCATTGTATTTCAAACCAAAAAGTCATCTCGTATGACAAAACAGCAATTTTGTAATACAAATTGATAAACCAAAAAGTCATCTCAAATGACAAAACCACAATTTTGTGATACGAAGTGATAAGAAAAGTCTTAGAGAAAAAAGAGAAAACACATACATTTCTCAAGTAAACTGGTTTTGTAATCCGAAATGGCATGTCGAATTCTTATAAAAAAGAAGGAATCAAACTGTGGATCATAGTTTCCACAAAGCAACCTCAAACCTCTGACCCTTTTGACATGAACAGAATTGGATTTTTTATAATTATAATATCTAAAAATGTGTTTTGTCTCTTACTTTTAAAGTTATCCATTCGTATTGGAGGCGGTTTAGGATACCCTTTATGTTATATTAATGTATGCATGTTTTTCTGTTTTGTAACATGGAATCACTAGCTTTGGTGGTTTTGTAATACAAAGTTATTGGGCTCCATATAACTGCCCCCTTTTTAATTGTTATCTATCATTATTTTCAAGCATTTCATGAAAGAGATGAGTTAGAACAGACGTAACCAAGCAATGTTACAATTGATGTTATTTTTGTTGTGTATTGCTTTCTTGCTGCTTTCATTTTTTTTAGCAAACCTGTGCCTTAGATAGGTGATGACTCAGTATTGGGTGTTTTTGCAAGTATTCACCATTGAGGCTCAACCTCTTGCCATCATGACCATTGCATCCATCAGTGTTGTCCCGTCCATCGTTTTTTGCAACTGCTATCTCTACTGTGAACAATGTCATCAATTCTTGCATGTGCTCCATTCCCTGTTGCAATAGTGATTGATTGTTGTGTTAAGTGCATCAAACAATGCAACACGAACAGTGATCTGCAAAACTAAGGGGAAAGAAAAATATTGGAGGAGTGCCCACTCCAAAAGAAAGAAGATAGAACAGCAGCAGAGTTGTAGGGGTGGATGAGCCCCTACAATGGGGTTGGCTCCCAAAAGAGTGCAAGTGGTTTTGCTGATGGCAATGAGTGGTGGTCCGGTGCCCAAGTTACCGGCTGGGCCCACGCCCGGCAAAAAAATTAACAATGGCTCTAGCATGATTTTCAAAAAAATATGTGCCCTATTTCAGAATCAGATCACAGTCAAAAACAAGGCATTGGCAAGTCAAGGGTGATCAACAAGCTGCAATTTTGATGATTTGAGCAATCATTCTTGAGTGTAATATACATACATACAGGGATGTTTAGTGAATGATATAGTCAAGTGGCTCTGTGGTGAAACTCCACATAAAGCCATTTTCTATCATGGTTACATTCAGTATTCAGCTCCCTGGGTTGGAAGTCAATGGTACTAGTGTCCCTAGAGTATATGCAACATGTGAGCCTGACTCTGCAAGTACTAGCCAGCCTGCACAAAAGGGGCAATGGTGTATGCACTGTAATTAAGGGAGGGTGTCAGAGAGTGTAATATACATACCTACAAGGATGTTAAGTGGATGACCTGGTCCAGAGGCTCTCTGGTGCAACTCCACAGTGTGTTATTTTCTGTCAGCAATTTGAATGATTCAAATTCAAGTGATTTGATGATGTGGTATCACAAACAGCTCTCACCATAATGACATGAGCCAACTGGCCCCAACACCTCATCTTTTAGTGACCTTGTGAGAAGACTAACCATAGCAGAAGAGGGAGGCACTGTTCATTAATTGGTGATGGAAGGCATCCCTGAACACATAAAACATGGCAATCAGTCTGTATTAGGAAGGCAATTTGATAAAAAAATACAAAATCGTGTCCACTACTTACTCATTAGTTGACAAATCAGTAGAAGTGTTGTGGATTGAAGCATAGAGTGCTTGGTTGTTGTCCCTAGAGGTTGATTTGGTCTGCACCATTGTTTCATCATGTAGTGGTGCCTCTTGTCACAAAGTTTTACCTGAGCAATGCATCTTTTCATTCCAAATATTTTAGTGTGCAGAAGTGCTTCCAAGAACTGTGAACAGTTAACTCCAATATCTCCAAAAAGTAATCTTTCACTGCAAATTTCTTGAGAAGGTGCATCATTCATTGATTGCAGATTTGGGGGATCCCTCTGGAGTAGATCAGCAGAATATGTTGGGACTGAAGCTCTACAAATGATGCCCAAACATTGTGGTGTGAGGGACATCACCCTAAATAGAGATCTTTTGTTGTTTATGTGAGAATGGCTTTGCCATTAACCCACTGAAGTATGAATAGCTTTGACTGGCTTGGTTATTGACTCACTCCATGAGGCCTTAAACCTCCGAAAAAGAAAATAGAGGCTATCTTGCATATAGCTCATACCCGCAATGCCACTGAACTGTAACTGTTCATCAGATGCATTAATTATTACTGCAACATGTGGCCAAGTTGATCCCAAATACTCAAACCATTGACCAATCTTTCTGGTTTGAAGAAAAAAGCTCCAGTGCTATGGAGCAATGAAAAGCAACAGGCATTTGACAAGGTGTGCACTCATGGCAGCCAACACTCTCCTTGCCTATCCAAAGCTTAACAAGCAGTTTACATTTGCACCAATGAATCGGATTTTCAATTAGGTCTGTGCATTGGTCAGGATAGTCAACCAGTTACCTATTTCTCTTGCAAGCTGAAAATTGCAGCATAACTTTACCATGATGGAGAAAGAAATGCTCTCCATTGTAGCTACCCTTAAAAGAATTTCAAGGAATGCTCCTTGACGCGGATCATCCTGTTTGCACCAATCATAAAACTTGACCTTTGGCACAATAAAAATGCAATAGTTCTGGGTTGGTGCACTAAGGTTGAATAGTTTTCACTTAACTTGCACTATATTAAGGGTCCCCACAACAATCTTTAGCTGATAGATTATCTTGGCACCATCACCTTATTACACTGGCTCAGCTCATAGAAGGGAAGAGTCTTGTAGACCCAGCAGTAGTTTAAGATGACAAAGGCAAGTTGTACTTCTTGGAACAAGAGTACTCAGGTCTCATTGATGATGAAATAAGGGAAATGTTTGGGTGTCACCTCAATCACCCAGAGATTCCTAATGCTGACTGTAATCCAGTGAATTACGCTCAAAAGTGTGAACAGCAGCAGCAGGGTGAAAACTGCTAGCTCTACAAGCAAAACATCCCAACCACTATGTTAGCTTACAACTAGATGCTGATGCTGATGATATCATCTGTTACAGAAAGGATCCAGCTCAAGACAATTGGAAAATTGCCTTGTCCAAATCAATGGTGATTGACATTGTTAAATGGTTCCACCAAGTGATGGGACATCCTGGAGAAAAGAGAAAAGGTGAATCATTGAGACATTGGTATCACCATCCAACACTTTGTTGACACATTGAACAGCTAAAATCTAAAGACAGTCAAAACTACAAAATACTAGGTAGTGGATACAGACTGTTGCCTAAAATGGTGTCTGTGTTGCACCTTGGGAAGAAGTAGACCTTGAGAGGTCAATGTCAATGGCAGAACAGTGGAATTCAATGCCTTAACTAGCATTGACACTGCTAACTTAATCAAAATTATCAGGGTTGATAACAAGACTGTCACACTTGTGCATGACAAATTCACCAAGTGTTGGCTTTGTTGCCATTCTTAACCAGTACATTGTGTACATTATAAGGGAGGCGAATTCATAGGCAGTTCTTTCCAATGGTTACTTGAAATGCTCATCATCAAGGATGTTTGCACCACCATCAAAAACTGTTAATAGAATGCAATCTGTGAAAAATGCATCAGATCATTGGTTATGTGCTACAAACACAAGAATGCACTAATCCTCCACAAAATATGGCTCAAGCTAGAGACATGATTGATGATGCCTTAGCCACTGCTATGCATGCCATGCACACCACTGTTGCTACTATCCTGGGCAGTCCTACAGGCTTTTTTGCTTTTTCACAAAATATGTTCTTAAAAATGCTGCTAATTGCTGATTGGCAGGTCATTGCATGCTTGCACAAACATCATGTTAATGAGAATTTACAATGTGCCAAAAGAAAGCATTTTTAAAATGACTATGCTCCAGGGCAAAAAGGTTTGAAGAAAGTTCACAGTCCAACTAAGTTGGAAGCATGAACCAAAGGCCTTTACACTAGTGAACTTGTTCATGTCAGCAGTAAAATTACAAATGTGTTGTGTCATGGGGTCACTGAATGTATTAACTACATAGTTCTGCTGGATTTTTAAAATCTTTCCCCTTACCTCAGTGAAGACATTTCACAAGACAAATTGTATCAAATGCTTTTTGAGTTTTCACATAGTGTTGTTTTTCTCCACTTCATCACTTGAGGAAAGAAAAGGTAGAGTTCTTTCAACCATGTTTCTATTTGTTCTATTCATGGAAGAGATGCCCTTGTCATGGAGGAAAGAGATTCCTGTCAATGCATATTATCTCTTTTTGCTTTAGGATGAACAATAAATTGAAGGTATCAAAAGGGGGGCTTATGTAAAGTATGCATAGCTATGTACCTATGGTAGCTTTGATGTAGGCTACCTATGTATCAGTAGCATGGTCTGCCCAATGTATCTTTTCTGAGGGACAGGTCACTCCAACCCTGTGGATGTCGGTATTGACCCTACATTCTTGTCCCTCTCCAAAAGATAGCAAATTGCATCTCTGAGAGAGCTGTGGTGCAGACATGCTGCTCTTGAGGCTGCCTCCTCAGGCCAACTTGTGAACAACTAGAAATTACTTTCAATTAGATATATTATATAATTTCATTCCTTCATCCAAATCATATCTTTTATAACCTGTAGACCATTGCGTCAACATGAGGACACATCCTCCCTAACACTTGATGCACACACCTCCTAAACCCACACTGAGTCTTACCACCCCACCTTCTCTTTCAGAACCCAACAACATTTTTTTTACCAGCAGGTCAAGCAAGCAGACTCCAAACTCCTCAACCAAATCTAATGAGAGATGCAGAACAAATCTCACCAAGTCATGCAGAGCAAAGAAGGATGGATCAAATCCACTGAATTTAAATATGGAATAAAACTAAACCTAGGAATAAGTACCTACTGTAATGCCATAACTACCCAACTCACCTTAGACCCAATATAACCCTCCCAATCAACCCACCAATATTGAATTTCATGACTTTACCCCCAGAAAAGTTCCACCCTCACTGGCTAACTCGATCCTTGATCTTAGCTCCAAATAGTTATGAATCCAACAATAACAACTGGAGATGTTTCTCACAGCCCTCTTGACTTGATTGAAATTTCAAACTCCGTGGCATCTTTGCTGGACCTAAGGACCCTCTTGACCTCTTCACCACATTCACCTTCAAATTATATGTCTCCTCAACCTGGGAACCCAGTTGGAAGGATGTCCCATTTTGGGGAGATGCTTGATTGAGTAAATTCTTTGCCAGATTTCATAAGCTCTTTTGCAACTACAGAACCGCTCCAAACATTCTCCTCCAAACATTCTCCTATAATGGGAATGAATACTATGGGAACTTCTTGAAGATAAACCCTCCTATTCCTTCTGTAAGAGATTTTTGTATCACTGCAACTCATAAAATAAATTGTTGACTTGGCCATTTCCTATTTTAAATAAATGGCGGCAAACATGTGAAAGGGTGTGTTTGATTATTTCTGATTTTGATGAGAACAATGAATTTGGATGAGGTACATTAAGAGATGACATGATGATGACAATGATGTTTGCGATTTTCTCTCTGATAACTATCGACAGTGAACAATGTAGGATGACAGTGTTTGGTATCATGCACCTTGTAGTGGGTAGGCTACCACTGTGTTCATGAATGCTGGATGGATGAGAGTGGTAACTTGGATGAAGACCACAGCCATTGCAATTTTTGTTATTGATTGTTTTGTATGTTATTGACAAGATGGGTGATGATGCCAGGATGACAGTGACAAAGAGACTGTTGAAAAGGAAAAGTGCTTCAACTGATTAGTTTATTTAATGCCAAAAGTAAATATGCTTTGAATAGGACTATTACCTTAGTTGCTTGATAAAT
>JALLPD010000668.1:0-14784 GCA_036940065.1 Cyclotella cf. meneghiniana
TACAGAATAGCCACTCGACCACAATATAGTACCCGTGGCTGAAAGCAGTCTTAGTACGCTCTTTCAGACTCCAGGAACAAAGTGTTTTGTCTCCCTTAGCAAGGTTTCAATGCCTTAATTTGGTTTGTGATGTTTGTGGATGTAGAAGCAGGTGTTCAGTTGCGGAGGAAGGCGGCGAGAGCGAAATCGTTTCGCACCTCACCTCCTGCGGTCGGAGTATTAAAAAAAGTCAATGATGGCGCGATGAGCTAGATAACTCTCAACAACGGGAATTCGGATATTATTTTCGAAATTCACGCGGCCCTTGTGGGGGAATATCGTGAATATATCGTTTTTTGGTCAAATAGGAGTTGAAAACCAGTTTATGCAAAAAGTCAGGGCCCCCAATGCCCTCCTACTCTCGTCCTACCCCCAAAACCCTCTCTCAGCTAACGTCACCGTCGGCGACGGCAAGATGACGCAACGATCCTCAGCGCAGCTCTTCCTCCATCTCGCCTCCTTTCTATTGGGACTGTCTCATGCCAAGCTATTCGAATCAAAGGCGGCCAAAGCCGCCCGCCTCGCCTTGGAACAAGCCCGACTGGAAAATGAACGTCTATCAAAGTTGTACGTTGTTTTCGGACGATGGGAATTCGACAAGACGGGATTTTACACCGTTGTTTCTGTCACTGTTGTGATTTTGACGGTGGTGGGGATTCAATGTGGGATTTGGTGGCGGCGGAGAAAAGAGGGAGTATCAACCTCGTTTCCTTCGAAAGACGCCGTGGTGGATGTTGTCATCGTGGGACCTTTGTTGCCGAAAAGTGGAATGGGGTGGTATCATGCGACTCAATTCCTCGAATTGTCTTCAGTTCGAGTGCGAGCAGTTGTAGAAACGCAGTACTCAAACAATCTACATCGAACGCCCGCATCATTTGTGGATTTGATCAAGGCCCTTTTCGACATGGGCATTGAATGCGTCGATAGCGTTCATAAATTGAAAGACGTGCTATATCCAAATAACAATGGGCACAGACCCAAACAAATTCCGTTGCTGTGTGTGATTGCGGGAAAGACTGAAGACAATCCACGATATTTCCGCGAGTGTATCAATTTAGGAGCCACTCACATTTACCTCGAGCCACCAGGGGCTCAATCCTCAATGCAACTGAAAGACATGGCGTCACTCGCCGAACTGAGAGCCGTGCATGTCTACATGGGATATCAAAAGCTGTGTGCATCCTACGTAGAAAACGCTGTCAACTTCAGTCGATCCGTACCCGCATCCCACGTCTTTTTTTGTCATAACGAGGGATATTCGACAAAGGACATACACAGAGTTGTCACACGACAACCCGAGGGAATGATGCTGTCCATGGCATGTCAAGAATTGGCAGTCCTTTTCTCTCAATATAATATATCGTATCGGGACGTACAAAAGTTCAAAGTCAACACCAATCGTCTCTTTAGTGAAAAGGTCACCTTTGTCCACGTTAACTATAACGATGGAGACGAAAGGTTTTCAGATTTGATACGTGTGGCATTTAAAATAACCACCAAGAGAGGAAAGATTGTCAGTGTCATGGCCGATCGTTGTGGGGGTCTTCTAAGTTTTGCTGTCGTAAAATCCCATCGGGGTGAGGAGTTGAAGCGGTTCCAATCTTTGATGGAAGAACAAGTAATGGAGTATGAGAGGCGTCTGAAGAAAGAGACGGGATTGATTCCGAATTTCGTGGTGGAGAAGGATGATTATTTGGAGCTGAAACGCCGGGTTTTGGATGATATTCGGTCGAACAATGGAATGAAGAAAAGTGATAGGGGGCTGTTGACTATTCAGGATGGGATTGAGGTTGTCATGTTGGCAGAGTATTGTTCAGGGGAAATAGATAAAGTGTTGGTGTCAGAAGAATTATGAGCAGTTTACATGAGAGAAGTGAGGTGAACGAGGCAAATCTGCAGTCATAGAACAGAGATGGAAAGAACTGTGTCCGCCAATATTTTCGCTTGAGCGGTTACGAAGTTTAAATCAGTCACCGACAATCTTTCTCGCACCATCCAGTTAAATCTTCACAACTGTTGAAGATCTACTGGCATGGTAAAGAGACGAGAACCAAACAAGGCGTTGGAATGCAAAATTTGCTAACAGCTACAACAGTTGGCTCGACAAAGGTCATTTTTTATTATTTGATCGGTCCTTCTACCTCTGTTTTTTATTGTAATTTCTGATTTCAGTGAAGATTTTAGGTTTCAAAATTTCAAACATAAAAGGTAAAGATTAACTTTTGCCAACTAGCTCTGCAATATTATTAGCTCAAGATTAGCTCAGCATGTCATAGCTATGTCATAGCCATTTTTCACTTGTCGCCTCGTTCTTTGTTGCCTTATCAAGCATCTCGGTGACTTGACAACAAGAGTGGTTATCTGGTTAGAGATGCAACCCGTTCTTCTTTCTATCCTATCCCTGTTGAGCAAGACGACGACAATCATCCGTCACCCGCATTGTGCATTCATCGCGAGCCCGCAAACCAGCACAAGATGCAGACCTAATTTGATGCATCTTTCGAGCACGTCTGTGAACCTCGACGGTGAAATCCCATGCAGCTACCGTTCTGCAAACGGCCGTGATGCGAGAATCAGTCACATAGTTTCGATAACATCGAAGAATATCGCTGGAATGAAAAACGAGAACGACAACGATGGCATCGTCATCGAATTGGTATCTTCAAAGGATCCTAACATGAGTCACGTCGAAGCTGATTTCTCATCCGCCACAGCTCCCAATGCAGGCTTGGTTGCAATCACGGGAGAAAGCGGGTCGGGGAAATCAGTATTGGTATCAAAGGCAATCGAGTTGGTCACAGGTGGGAAGGCCGCGGCTTCGTTGTTTCCTCCTTCGATAGGCTTGCCGGAGTCCTCCGAGTCTTGCAGTGTCGAAATAGGTGAGTGAGTGAGTGAGTGCATGAATGAACTTCGCAGTGTTTTCTTGAGGTTTATTTACACTGACATCTCATCTCACTTCTGTTGCATTTGTTGTGCAATACCAAAAAGTGGTCAACTTGTTCGAACCCCATTTGTCCGCAGTATCCTCTTCCTTATCAAATTTCGGCATCGATCCCGAAATACTCTTCAGCCAACAAGCTCACTCCTCCGTCGACACGCACCCCGCTGTGAGTCGCTTGCACTTATCACGAACCATTCAACGCACTCCTGACGCATCCGGACGAATCAAATCGATCTGCAGAATCAACGGACGGCACGTCTCGCTCAAAACACTGCGCTATGTTTCATCCCCGCTCTTTACGAAAGTGGATGTTTCTACGGCGTCTGCGGCTTTATCGCGACCGAATTCTCGTTTGGCAATGATTGATACGGGAGTTTCGACGATGTTGAGGCGAACATGCTTGCAACGTAGGGATGAATACCAAGAAGCGCGGAAGAGAAGAAAACAGATTGAAAAGGAGTTGAATGAGAGAGTTCTGCCGGTGGGTATGCAGCGCGGTGCTAGTCTTGGTGGCGAGGAGGAAATGGAATTGATGAAACATTGGGTTGATGAGTTGGGTGAGTCAGTCATTTACATTTCATACCCTGCTGTTTGGGTTTTGTCTGACCATGAACATATTCTTACTGGCGGTTCCATGTTTCCCAAGATAAGTTTGAAGCTAGGCTAAATACTTTTAGAGAGGCGATCTTGCGGCATTATAACGAATTCTTCTCAGATAGCTTTGAATCATACAACAATCCCGGTCAAAGTGCGAACTTGATTCGAGCAGTAAAAATATTTCAGAAATATACTTGGGCAGAAGCAGACAATTCAGAGGATGTATCTCTGTTTGCAGCAATACTGGAATTACGCGAAGAAATAAAAGGAGTCGAGACGAAGCTTACATCTGCTCATTCAGCATACGAGATGATAGCATCATCATCTGTCAACGACTCTGTAGTGGTAGCACTTGAAAAGGTCAGAAAAATCTTATACAGTATATCAAGAGATGATGGCGGGCCGTTGTTTGATAGCCTCGAGAAAACGCATGAGCTACTCAATGATGTTGAGGAAAAAATAAATGATTGCGCGAGAGCAGTCGACGGCAAATCGGACAGTGTGATATCGACACTGGAAAAGATGGTGTTCACTGGGATTTCTCTGGAGCAAATTGATAACATCGTTGCAGATTGGAATGCATTATCGCGAAAGCATGGCATATCTCCTTATGTCTTGCCAAAATGTCATAAATCCCTGCGGCAAGAGCTAGATGGTAGCGCCGAAGCAATTCGGTTACTTCCAGTTGCACAAGAAGACGAGCGTCTGGCACTCAAAAAGTATTCGCAAGTTTGTCGAGGTCTCTCCGATGCCAGAAAAAAAGTTGCGTCCGACCTTTCCGAGTCAGTCACTAAACTATTGCCTTCGCTTGGTCTGGAAGGATCAACATTTCAAGTCGAAATGGGTTTGTGTCCAGGTGGTTTTGAAAATCCTGTGTTCAGCCCCGGAAGCATTGGAGTAGACACGGTAGACTTTTTGTTACTGCATCAAAGATTGGCAAGTGGTGATCAGAATGAAGATAAGGGTAAAGTCGAATGTCATCACGGTGGATACATTGATAAAGTAGGGAGTTCAGGCGAAAAGTCGAGAGTGCTTTTGGCAATTGAAACATCTTTGCCCGGATCTATCGGTACAACTTGCAATGCGCATAATGCTGATTTGGAGAATGCACCACCTCATCTTAATATGCCACCTTGTGCAATAATCTACGATGAAATCGATGCTCATGTAGGTGGACGGGCGGCAGTCACAATGGCGAAGTTGCTCGCTGAGCAGACACGGAGGAGATCAACCTCAGAAGATGACGAAATGTCTCCTGAAGGAGGTAGTCAAATAATTGCCATCACCCACAGTGCATCTTTGGCAGCTATCGCGGATCGACATATTGTAGTGGAAAGAGACGCCCGAAGCGAAAGGGAGTCTTCATCCATTGTTAGGGCGTTTCCGGTGGATGGATCCAGTCGATGGAAAGAAATAGCACAAATGTCATCTGGTAATTTGGCCATGGGAGAAGCAGAAGCTTTTGCAGATGCGTTAATCCGCGATGCATTGCTTCAAAGAAACACGTCGTAATGTTTATTTAGTCGTATTTAGAGGTTGTTTTGCCATAATTCTCTAGTATCAACTTCGTTTCAACATGTAGTAATCACTCCTCAGTTCTGATGCGTTAATACGCGATGCATTGCTTCAAAGAAACACGTCATAATGTTTACACCATTGTACTAAGAGTCTACTATGTGATGTTTTAATTGTTGGATGTACGCAACATGATTCTCTTGTATCAACTTCGTTTCAACTTTAAGTAAGCGCTCCTCAGTTGATAATTCCACTTGCGAATCCATCCTCGCCGAAAGGCCTCGTAAAAACAATTTCCAAACAACAAGCCACCCAAGTGCGTCGAATGCGCGACATTGCTCCTCCCACCCGCTAATCCGAGAACACCCATCAAACTAAATCCCAACAGGCCCAAAAACAAATAATATGCCGGCAAATGTACGGGGACAAAGCTAACAATAATTCGTAACTCCTTGGATGGGTAAAATAAGGAGTCAAACGCAAGCAACGCCAAAGTAACTCCGGATAACCCAATACAACTACCCGTTCCTCTCGAATCCAATGCGAGAAAAGCCAACGATCCAAACACTGCCGCAGACAAGACAAATATCCCGAGCGGTACACCCTGCGAAGCGAGCACCTGTTTCACGCTCGGACCAAAGGTGAGAAATGCATACAAGTTGACCGCAAGATGATGGAACGATGCATGAGAAAAAGCACTGGTGAATAATGCATGATATCTCCTTTGCCGTATGTTGCTACGACTGCACACAAAGTGCGCTTGTAATAGTTTTGATATTCGTGCTGTGGGGAATTGCCACAAGATAAACAGTAATAAGGAGGTGTATGTTCCATAGGAAAGTGTGGGACTGAAATTGCGAAGGGATGTGAAGTAGTCACGAATGAGCGTCGTTATGGGAGGTGGCCGTCGATTATTTGATGGAATGCGAAATGTTGCGGAGGGTTGATAATATCCATTATTGTCTACATCACCGAGCGTCACGGCAGCGGCGTGTTGATAGTTTGGATTATGTTCATAAAGGGATGATGTTCCTCCTCCTCGAAGTTGACCCAGTCGTTTGGATGATTGCGGGGAAAAATAATGTCGACTTTGGGCGGTGGCGCTGAATATCGTTATTGACAAGAAAAGGGTCAATCTTTGCATGATGTCTGATAATATAATATGTCTCTAATATATGTATTTTGTCTCTTGTCGTGAGGATTTTATCCCATGATGGCGCAACGTACAAGGTACAATATTGTATCGTACCATACAGCAATACTTACGCCTGACACCACACTGCAGCAACGAGGCAGCCATCATTCCAGCCAAGAGCAACTCAAGCAGCCATCACCGTATCACAATGAAGCTGCTCCAATCAATGTCCACCGCCATACTCCTCAGCTCGAAAGCCGTCTCATCGTTCGCACCAACTTCACGTGTCGCCCACCATGTTCCTAGCCGCATCACCACAACCGCCCTGCCTTCGTTGCCCTCACACAACAACGACGTCTCCCACAGGCGCACCGTCCTCGCCACCCTCGCATCGCTCACGCTCTTCCCCGCAGTCACGCAAATACAACCGGCACAAGCTCGTCTCGAGGGGGTCAACAAACCGGAACTCCTCCCCTCCGAACCCGGACTGAATGTTATCCAAATTGAAAGGTTTCTGACCAAGGGACAGGAGAAGCGATTGAATGATTTATTGACACAATTGGAGAAAGACACCGGATACAGAGTTCGGGTTTTATGTCAGGCTTACCCGAGGACGCCTGGGTACGTGCTGCTTGATAGTTGGTGCTTCACTGCATCTTTGGATCTTACGGAAAGGATTTACATTATGTGTTATATCTACCTACAGACTTGCGATTAGAGACTACTGGGATCTTGGAAAAGAGGTCAGTCATATTATGTGATGTTACGTCTTATGCTTACACTGTATATACGGTCTTATCGAAATATCCGTCGTGTTCTCGTATCATGATAGGGTGCAAAAGACGACAAATATGTAGTTTTGGTACGTCCCTGTACTTGTACCAACCATCACTTGTTCACATTGTGTGGCGCTCTTGCTTTGTATGATTTGAACCAAAGAAGCCAAAGGATTAAATGTATATTAGATGACGAGTCCGAGGAGCACCAGAAATTCATGCGTTCTGCAGGGATTTGTTTCCAATGTCGACTTTGAACGAGGCATTTGTATGATGGCTTTCTTTCCTGCCACGGCACTCTTTGAACTGTCTTGTAATTGCGGATATATAAAATCTCAACACTGCATACTGCATCACACTTATTTTCTTGCACAAACTCAGGTTGTAGATGAATTCGGAGGAAAAGGAAATGTTCTCAACTTTAATGTAGGAGAAGGAGTCAAGTTTGCCCTTCCAAATGTCTTTTGGACCCGATTGACTAGCAAGTATGGAACTGTAAGTTCAAGGAGTCGCGATGAGTTCTATGGATACGTGTAAATTGATTTTCTAATTCTATGAGTTCTTCGTCGTCGCTTTTCACAGACCTTTTTTGTCAAGGAAAATGGAATCGATCTGGCAATCACCAATGCCATCGAGGCTATTGTGTCATGCCTAAGGTCAGACCAACAATATTGTGTCAACGTCCCCGACGAGGGGATGAGCTTGAAGTCTCTGGGGATGTAGGCAAGCAGTATCGCTTAGTTTGTGACTCAGTGTATGCTTTCAGTCTCATTCATCCCCTACAGTACCATATGCTAGAAAAGTGGCGATGATACATGCTCCACTCTTGCCGTATGATGCCTGGTTGATGAGAGATGCCATCAGCCTCGAATATGGAATTAGATTAAGCACAAGTAACCATACACCTAAGCATTAAAAAATCTATCCAGATAACTGTACAGTGTAACAATTACACCCCTAGCAAAACTCAAAAAAGTCTCCTGATCATTCAACGGGAGAAACCATGCAAAGTTGTCGACCCAGTTCATAGCTGATACGATCGACGCTCTGAGAATGGCCTTGAAAGAGGCTTCTGGAGGGTTTTCTGATTAGGTCGGACATTAGGGAGAGACAGAGAAGGAGTAATGTAAATGATATTATCACACGGCAGTTTGACAATCCGAAAATGACACAAACAACAAAGGCAGCAAGATAGAAGTCCATGATTAGAAGTCATGACTTGTAATCCGTTTTCCTTTGTCGTTCAAAGCTCACCAATCAAGTATGTCTCCATACATAAATCAAAGTCAGCCGACCCAACACAGCCTGTGTACCCCCCAGAAATAATGCGACTGCACAACTTTGAAATTGGTGCCCTTATAGCCTCGTACGTTCCAAAAAGGGTGGCAGAACTGAGACATTTCGTAGCGTAGAGGCTAGCCCATCCTTCTAATGGCCGATTGAGCGTCTTTTTTCTCTTTTCTGGATTGCCAAAGCTTGAATAAATGTATAATACATCCGTATAGAGTTGAGATGATAATGCTGCCAATAAACCAAAAATAGCCGACTCCCACCCCGGACTGAGGTTTTGGCCATCAGGTGTGGTAAGTATCCCACGATAATTGTTGATGAGGACATCGTACTCAAGCCACTTGGTGACATCAGCAAAGAACTCGATATAATCTACTTTCGGTGCTGCATCCTTCATTTCCTGCAATCGTTGCTTTTGCTCTTCCATCAATGAACGCTGAGTAGCTTCATCAGAAAAGTCATTATCATCATTGATTTTTGTACGAACATTCAACCTTTGAAGAAAATCCGTCACGCGATTGCTCATTTTATCAACAACGTTCATGTTCTTTTGCAGCAACTTTTCTTCTTGCAACAGAATTTCCAACAAAGCTCGTTCTTTTTCTTTTTCTCTCTTCTTTTGAGTCGACAATTTTATTGCTTGATACGGCAAGGTCGCCAATAGAATAGATGCTAGAGAAGCAACAAAAATTGGCAACCCCGCCGCTTCAAACAAAGGCTGCGCGGCAGCCCGAGTCAAGAAATAATCTCCATCCGCCACTGCACCAGAGACCAATTCTCCTCTCAACCTCTGCGTCTCTCTTTCCCTTTCCGAGAGTTCCAGCATCTGATCAAGTCCAACCCTACGAAACCTTAGCAACATTCCTAAAACCCACGTGATTAAGTTGGAAATGGCACCGGCAAGACCCTCCCCAATGCTCACGGAAATGACATCATCAGCACTCTGGGGCAACACCGTCATAGCGACATTCCTTGTGGCGACGCCGAGACGACTAACTTCAGACCTATCGATTAAAAGTTCTTTGATGGCACTTTCTGATTCAGATCCTTCGAGGTTGGCAACATCAAAGAGCGAGGCGTCTGTAAATGTGGTGACGTCTGGAGTGGATGATGCTAGGGAATAGATTACAGAGAAGGCGAGTGCGAGTGAAACTGCTGACATGGCCAACATTTCCACATTGCTCTGAGTCGAGGATGACAAGTCCTGTTCGTTGACGGCGGTTATGTTTTGCGGCAGAATTTTTTTGCCTGTAAGTAACGTCGGATCTTTTTGCATGAAGTCAGGAAGAGGGAAAAAGTTATAGTTTCCCGGTTTGACATTTGATGCGCTAACGACTGCTTTCTGACGATTCGTCTGAATTGTCGATATTGGTTTTTCATGGTCCGTCAGAGGCTGCTTTGTGCCAAAACTCTCTGACTGTGTGGCTTTTAGCCAGGGAATCTGACGTTGCGTAGATAGTCTGTGATGTATAGAATCTATAGGGGCGAAGGCAAAGGCGAGTCTGCCATGAGAATCTCTGTATATCCGAGACAATAGCAATAACGCTGCAGGCGTGAGAGTGATGTGCCTTCGTTTTCGCGAAGTGAACATCATGGTTGTCCTTTGAATAAAAAAAATATGGCCATCGTGTCGCCACAAAGCCGTGGGGGGCCCTGGAAGAAATGGCAAATCCACATTGCAAAAGCAGTGCTACATGGTAATCAGCCAGCATTGCGCCGTTTCCCAAGCCGGCGCGCCCGCGTTTATTTTCTTCTACTAGTGGTCAGTAGTATGGACTATGGCCTATGAGTCATAGTCTGGTACGTTAGTAATTCCTATGAGAATTTTTACTGACTATATTAACACCTATATATCATTTTTATCTTATCAGTACAATACATATAATGAAAAGCAGAGGTAATAAGTGGGGAAAGTCTAGTAGTTACCTCCTCATTCGACCCCTAACTATGTTACTACGTGCTGCCCGTGCATCCTCTCTTCTCCTTGCCTCACGAGTTAAACTACCTGCATCCCTTGCACCTTTTGTCCTCCTTACCTTAGGAGCCAACCCATCTGATACCACAGAGGCTTGCTTTCGACGCTTCCTCATAGCCTCTTTACATTTCTCGGATCGGTTCCATTGGCCACGAGTGATGTTGTACTGTATATAATCATTTGGCAGGATGAAGGCATTCCGAGCCACCAAGTTGCAACCCAATATCTGATCTCTTGACTGTTTATGCTCATCAATGCAACACAATTTCCTCTTCCCACCATCACTCCGGTCAACCATGCACAAGGGCATCCCACAATCCTTACATTTCCACTGGGTATTTTGAGGTTTGCATTTGTACTGTCGGCAAATGAAACAAGACTGTTGCCGAACACGCACTTTATCCCCTACATTCTTAACTGGGTGTACAATGCTCCCATCTGGACCGCAGATTCTTTCAACTGGACGATATGCATGCTTGCTGGTGGGTTGACGACGGTCCCTATAATAGTTAAATCGACCATCAGACAATGGCTTACCAATGAGGTTTGCCATGCACTTGATATCAAAATCATTGATAATGTCCTCACCATCCTCATCAAATGCAATGTAGTCCACAACCTTTGAATGCCTATACCTCTTCCAATGATCCCATTGTTGAAGAACCCCTACAGCCATCTCCATCAATGTGGTCAAGATTCTCACCCAGAAGTTCTTTGTTAGCCAGCATTTTCCAATGCAAGTGCAAATCGACTTGTCTTGTTGTGTTCATCAATTATAGGAAGAAACTCATAGAACATATGGGCAATAGTCGGTCCGGGCAACTCCTTTTCTATGACATTTCCAAATTCATCCTCGAACCAGCTTACATGTGCATCCTTGTGCATTACAGTTTTGCCACAACTGGAGACCGTGTAGGCAACACCTTTTGACAACCAGGCATAAGCCAACACAAAACAACAACACCAATATTGGCTTTCATTGCCACCCTCCAAACATTGCTGTCAAAACTGAATGGAGAACCAGCATTGGAAAATTTTGACATTCTGTTTCACACTGAATGTAGAAAAAACATTGCAGCATCACTTCAACTCCATTGCTGACTTAATTGAACCAAACCATATATCACCACCAACCCACCCATTCTCAGTTACATTTGACTGTTCACATTGCCTGAGTACCTTTGCTGTGTGATACGATACAAGCTTGTTCTGGGGCAAATACTCAACCAGTGACACAGAATACTTCTTCTGCCATTGAGAAACCACACTATTGACAAGGTTGTGGTTAACAAAGATACCGGGTGTGCACTCCATGGCATCCCTAATTATCATACCAAGAGGGACATGCTTGCGTGGTTAATGGGATATATGTGGTAGCCCGTCATGCTTGGAAGTCTTTGTTTGCCATCCCAACATTGATTCATCCAATATCAAGTAGACTACTTGAAGATTGTTTCTCGAAACACCATTGTATTCATCAAGAAAAGGAGCTATCAAGTCAAACTGCAAATCACCATGCTTGACATCCCAATACTTTTTTCTGCCCATAGATATGAGAACTCATGGATGAATGCTTTGATGTAAATCATGGGGATATATTTTGCATAATTCATATAGGATTTCATCCCCGATGATGGCCCGTCCTTCCACAAATTTGCAATTCTGCAGTGCACCTCCAAAGTTGCATTGACCAACAAAGTCAAGCATAACTTAATCAACTTGTCTGGATTCTCATTGACTTCATGGTGAAATAAAATGTATTACATTTCTCCAATCCTTCCATGGGTTTGGTTGGAGGGGATGTTTGCTAACTCACCCACTGAACTCATCCACTACGGTTATATATAATATAGTACCCTTTCATACCCCGTACCCAAAAATTGTACCCCAAAATTACATGCATGCTAGTGCACAAGTTACGTATCAGTGCTACATGTATGAGAGTGCATGAGGTAGGTACGTGCAAAAGCACTTCATTTGTGCAAGTGCACGAGTTATGTACCAAGTTGCGTATAAGTGCTACATGCGTCGAGTTCACGAGTTACGTACATGCACCCGCATTACATACCAGTGTGTATGTGGTACAATTTTGGGGTATGGGGTACAAAAAAGTACAAACTTGAAATATTCCTCCACTACCTTGGCTTTCCTTTTAACAGAGGGGAGCAAGACATGATGCTAAAATAAAATCGAATTGGCTTTCAATTTAACTGATTGAAAGAAATGCTCACCTGTAACAAATGGGAAGAAATTCTCAAATAAAATCGATCATAGTTGACTTCCTCTGGTTTGACTTTCCATGGAATGTCAACCTTCATGAAGGGATTGCATGTTGTCGGGTCATCATGTCATGATCCCACCACTTCCCCTGCTTCCATTGGACATTTGTTGACTTGCCAAGAATCTTACAAAATTATTCAAAGGATTGCATCGTCATCCTCCTGATAATATATGAAAATGAATGTATCTGCAACCATGCAAGCATCTACAGGCTGGTCAGTGAAATCTTTGCAACTTTCTTGGATGAAATCCGTTGACTTCCTCTTTCTGGAGGGACTGCCAGCTACTTCTTCATCAACCTCCTCCTTGCCACCTATGACCGCACATTCATTATTTGTGTCTTTGGCCTCCTACTCTCAAGCAGAGTATAGCCTCCCCTCCTCACCAACATCCAAAACATGAATTGTTTCTCAAGCTAATAATACATCTTGCTCCCCAGGTGGGAGAAGATCAAGCTTCACCTTAAAGAGTTTACTGTATGGAGGCCTTCTACCAACAGTCCCAAAGGAACAAAATTTGTTTGATTCATTAACCACCAGTAGATTGTATGCTGCACTTCCTACCAGAATTTGGGAAGTGAGATGCCCTCTCTCAACATAGATGGTCTTCCCCTTGCCAATTATATTCTTTCAACCCATCAACAGCTGTCTTGCAGTCTTAGCTTTTGCCGCACCTGATTTTGCCTTACTATAATTTGTGGAGCAAGCTCTGCATTCAACTGGCATATCTCCTCTATTGTTGATGTTTGGGGGTTGAGATGCCCATGAAAGTACCACCATCCTCTTCATTGGGGAGATCCTCATCCCGGGCATCCTGGAATGGGTCATGAACAGTCAGATCTGGTAGGTAATCATCTCATTCCGTGTTGTCCTTGCCCTTCAATGGATGGGGCATTATTATTACTCTGAAGCAACAGAGGCAGGAGATGAAGGTAATTCAAATGTGTGAATGTGGTAACAATTGTCACTGGCTTATGTGGCTCCCACATTATTTGAGGCAATGACTGGACAGTATTTGCTGGAGCTGTAATATTTGGGGGTTGTTTGAGTGGTTGATGACCTCAAGATGAAGTGTTCGACATTGATATTGATGGCAGAATGGACAATATGATGCTAAATTGATGTGTTGGCATTGGTTGGCCGTGCAAAATGTATGAAGAACATCACAAATAAACAATAAGATCTCGGATAGTTTTTTCTGTGTTGCATCCTATCTCCTCATGTAAGTAGGAATGTTATGGTGGCCAGAAGAAAAGGATAAAAAATGATCTCATGGTGTCAACCACGACACAAAGAAACCCAAGCAAGATGACAGACTATGACTCCATACCATCAAGAATCAGGTATGGCATGTAATTCTGAAGGGAACTGCATGGTGGGTTTGGCCAGTGATTCATTTCTTATAGTAAATACACTGGAACATGTGGGAGCGATTTCCGACTATCAGCCAGACTCTAGCTGATTTTTATCCATATTCCATACCACTGACCATTAGCTGAAAATTTTGGTGGACAAAATTACTCTGAATGATACCTAAATAGCAGTACGCTTATGTATTTATCATTGAAATTGGGGTACATATTCCAAAGATTGACATAGCATGATTAAAGGAACTGATACCTAGAAAAATTCTACCTTGGTAGCGTTTTAAATTTGATACACTTATACCCGTACTACGTGCTAGTTGATCCCCACAAGGAATAGTACTTGTCACTTGTAGAATTTTCACTCAGGGTTTACACAAGCACTTTTATGCTACAAATACAAAGTTGATAATGACATTGACAATGACAATGGCAATGACAATGACACTGACATTAACAATGACAATGACAATATTGATACGATTACAATTACGATGACAATGATGATAATATGACTATGATGATGATGATGACGAAGACAATAACAACGACGATGACAATGACAATGACGATGACAATCGATGGGGATGACGATGACAATGACGATGACAATGACAATGACGATGACGATGATGATGACAATGACGATGAAGATGACAATGACGATGACGATGACAATGACAATGACGATGGCAATGACGATGACGATGACGATGACGATGACGATGACAATGACAATGACGATGATTATGACAATGACAATGACAATGACAATGACGATAACGATGACGATGACGATGACACCGAGGCTGATGCTGATGCTGACGATGACGATGACGATGACAATGACGATGACGATGACAATGACAATGA
>JALLPD010000669.1:0-14781 GCA_036940065.1 Cyclotella cf. meneghiniana
TTTTTTGTGGCAATCATGCCAACGATTGGAACAAGCCATTCCAGAGGCGGGAGAGGTGCAAACATTTTTTTGATCAAAAAATTACATGACACTATGTACACAGTATGTAAGCCCACCAAAAAAGCAAGGTGATATGTGGTGATGTGTGGTGAGTTAGGTGACAATCAGCCATAACTTTTGAACTACACAAGGAATTACTGGGAGCCCAACATATGGGGGCATTGGTCTCATAATGGAGAATCTAAACAGAATTTATGTGGAGAAAACAGGTTTAAAGGCCCCAAACACAAAATGTCCAGAAAATAGGTGAGATTTTGTAAAATAATCCGATCTCACTGATTTCCTTGTTCTCTGATTTGTACGACAGTGTTCACAAAACACGATCGAGGAGTTGACACAACTGGCTAAGTAGAACTTCTAGGGAAAGAAGATCAGTACAATACAGCCATCGCGCCTCATTGGGCCCTCACATTTTCACAGATAATATATGCCCAGTCATCATGAGGCATTATTTGACTGCATTTTTTGTGTGAAGTATTACGCAGGAAATGACGACCTCATGTAACTGTAACTCGAACGATTGATGTAAAAACGACTGATCGAGGAAAAAGTCTCGAGAATGTAAGAAGACGACAAACTGGTTCACACGACACGATTGCGGCTGATGCGGCAATCGCCGACCGGCCCACATCAATCTTCTTTATATAACTCTTGTTGACTATTATTTGTTTGATCATTAAGATTTCCTTTGTGCCGACATTATCAAATTGATCATAAATATTCTCTTGGAAACGACAACAGCGCTGAACCAAAACACCTCATCGAAATTCGACTTACATCTTCTCCCCTCTCTTTTGTCGTACATCAACCGATCTAATGTGCAAAGTAACACCAGCCAAAAACATGGGAGCCGAAAGCCAGCCCGCCGCAATCCCCACAGACACCAAGGCAGCCGAATCCGCCGCAATGAGAAAGTCCTCCTCGTCCCGCGCAGCGTTTCAAGGAGCGCCCTTCGACAAAAACGGATTTTGTCTCTTCCATTCAAAAGTTCAACTCTCGCAACCCATCAAAAACGAGCAGGGAAAATTGATGTATCAAGAACTAAAGCGCACCTGTCCCGCTTGTCAGCAGGAGAAGCACAAGAGCAAGAAGGGCACGAGTCTCAGCGGGGGCAGAGTTCGCGAGGGCCGAGTTCATGGATACAAGCAGACGGCAGGGGAGGCAACTTCCTCTTCGTCTAGGGCTCGTTCTGTTTCCAGGGGGAGGAAGCCCCGGGAGGACAAGCCGAGGAAGGAGTATGATACGCCATTTGATGGGAAGGGCCGCTGTCATTACCATAAGAATGTTCAGTTGGCTACCAAAAAGTTGAGTGGCGGATGGAAAGTGGTGCATACCATCTGTCCAAAGGTAAGAAGAACAGCCGCTTTTGTTCAATTACTTTAACGTGAACGAAATTATTGATTTCTCACCATCAACATCTATCACATCCCTCCAATGACACAAACAGTGCATGGAAGAAAAATACGACGACGACCGCTCAGTCAAATCCGGTTCCTCCCGCAAATCCACCGGACAGTCCAAATCCTCCTCTCTCGCCAACAAACTCGAAGGCCGCTCGGCTGATGGTCAATACGACAAGAACGGATGCTGCATCCTCCACACCCACATCCAGGTGGCCAAGAAACGCGTCTTTGGCTCCGGTTGGAAGGTGGTACGCGTATGCCCCGCCTGCGACAAGGGCGAGAACGTCGGGCTCGACGACGATCGCATGAGCGTCTGTTCCAAGTCTTCTCGCAAGTCCAGTCGTTCCGTCGGATCTCGCTCCGTCAAGTCCTCTCGTTCCGTTCGTTCCACCGCCTCGAGGGGCAAGGCGGCCTCTAGCAGCAGGTATGGGGCGTTGCCGTTTGATGCCGATGGTTACTGCTGCCGCCATCCTTCGGTGCAGTTGGCGCATAGGAAGATGATGGGAGGGTTCAAAATTATTCATGACACGTGTCCCGATTGTGCTGCCGAGGGCGGCGGGGGCGGCAAGAAGAAAGTGCCACGTCGCAAGTCTTCCAATGGGACTGGTCGCGTTTTCGATGATTCCGGATCGGAATGTTCGGGAAGTGTGACGTCTTCCAAAAAGAGTAAGAGGAGGAGAGTAAAGAATCTCAAGACGGAGGATGAGAATGGAAAACACGGGAGGTACACTGGAGATGTTGATGAGAACTGTAGACCGAATGGGCAGGGCGTCATGAAGTATGATGACGGGACGGTATATGAGGGAGTTTGGAGCGAGGGCAGTCAGGTACATGGTAAGACCAAGAAGAGGTCCTAAGCCTGTTGTTCGAAGGTAAACTGGCGGTAACGTGCCGCTGTATTCTGTCTTTGTAAACATTGATGATTTGCTGTAGTAAGAGGGTCAGCCGTGATTATGTGAATTGGGGAAAAACATTTGCCTTTGACAGAGGAGCAAGAGCATACCTGTAATTTGTAGTTAATGTGTAATGAGATATGACTCGAGAGATACGTAATCACTGCAACAAACTAACGAGTGTATGACAAGTATTGGATGGGCCGTTGTGTCATTGTTCCTGGGCGTAAATGGCATGAAAGTCTGCATGGATGTTGTACATTGCTATCTCTGGATTACTTTTCTGTTATCGTTGTTTCATGTTGTGGCAGTGACAATTGCCAAGTAGGTAAATTTGGATGAACGACTCCTCTTTGTGAATTGTTCACGAACGGTTCATCCGTTGACCGAATCCTTCCCACTTTCCGAGCACAACCCACTAATGTCTATCTTGCCCAATCATATCAGTGAACTTACCAGACTCTTTCAACCCCGCCAGGCCAGGATACCTTCCATCCGAAGAACCAGTGAACAATCCACCCACATGCTCTCCATTGACAAAGACGTGAGGGAGACTGGATTGTCCCGTCATTTCCAAAAGTTGTGCACGTAATACACTCTTGTCTTTATCTAGAAGGAACCATTCCAATCCCACCTCCACGTTTGTATACTTGACTCCCATTTCATCGAGGACTCCCAATGCCTCGGCACTAAACGGCGACAAACGATAGGTATACACGACAACTTGATTGTTGGCAATGGTCTGTTGAATCTCCTTCTTCGCTCGAACATAATCTCCATCTTCGGCCCCCATCAGCTTCGCCTGCCATGTATTCTCCATCTTGAACAAGACAGACAACAATCCCATCAATTTCCCCGCGGGTTTCAAAATGCCACGTCCGCGTTTCGGGTTCTTTCCTCCTGTATCCAACAACCCCAACGGATTCAACGCCACGCGTTCGTCAATGTAGGGAGACAGGAAGGATAATGGCCTTCCCATGGTTTGTGAATACGTCAAGATCCCCGTCGATTTGTATGAGTACAACTCATTCCCCTCCTCGTCGAAAAGGTACGTCCCACCCCGTTGCGCGATGGCCAGCGGATTGGTGACGTATGTCTCCCATTTCGTCAATACTTCCACCATGTTTTTGAGTCGAACCGTGGCCAACTCGACGGGTCGTTGATACCCCCTTTCATCGGCAAACCACTGCGTGTATTCCCATGGACCGATTTTGACCTTACCCACCCCCGGTCCGATGGTAACAAAACCGGCTCGTACGACTTGGTCCTCTCTCAACCGTTCGGGAGCATTGGAATCGCCCAGGTATCCCCGTAGGATTTCGGGCAGCGTGCCCTTGGCCCCGATGCCGGCGCACATTGCCAAATAGTTGATCCACACATTGGCCAGGGGGAGATATTGCGTGTTATCTGTGGGTATGTCCCCGGGAAGGAGACTGAGAAAGAATTTTAGTAAGCCTTGGTTCTCTGCGATGACTTTTGGCAATGCCAGGTTGGGACCGGAATACAAGCCGAGGTCCTTGTGTATGGCCCCGTCGGGATCCATGAATAATTTTTCGTTGGGAAAAGAGGTGAATCGACAAAAGGCGGAGGCAGCCGGAACGTCTCCTATCCCGATGATTTTGCATTCGATGTTTCGTTGTTCCAATGCCGGCAGGGCGGCGGTGAGTAACTCGCAGTATTCTGCGGAATCGAATTCGCCCAGCTGAGGCAGGAGGACTAGGAGTGATTTCTTGTTGGGTGTGGATGATGTTGGGAGTATGGGGCTGGAGAGCAGGAGTCCGGTGGTTGCATCCCGGATGGTGTTGGCGGTTTGGAGGGTCGTGTAGGCTTTGCTGGAGAGGGCATGTGCGCAATGCGAGAAGAGACTCAGCAGGAAGTACGTTGCGAAGGAGGCACGGAAAGCGAGGTGGTGCAGGTGATTATGATGATGATGATTATGGCGCATCATCTTGATGAGCATCGCAAGCTTCGAAGCCTGAACGAGGGACAAGGGAATCGAAATCCAGTAGGCCAACGAGACAGCGAACAACGGTGCCGTGCGAGTGCAATTTCTTTAGGAGCCTTTCTATAATGATGGGATGAAAACACTGGCGCAATTTTACTAATCTTCCCGTTTCATGTTGTGACTGCTACAACACATGTAATCTCAAAAATTAGACTCGTGATGTTTCGAGCTGAGTCAGTTGGAGTTGTTGCACTGGTGTTTGTTTGATGTGTTTGTTGACTCTTTGTTGACTGCACCGTGCAGTGCTGCAGAGTGATGCACACCTGTCAGTGATGGCATTTGGCGCCAAAAAGTCGGTCGCGATCCTTTGTCTGAAAAGATCCACACTTGTCATGAAAAGATACGTCGTTGAAAAATCCATAGACCGCACAACATTTTTTATACCGGTACCATAACCATAGAATATATCTTTTATTGTGTGTATGGTTTGGTACAATAATATAAAATATCATACCGTCTTCACATCATGTACATAGAGTCTCGATCATGGCATAGAAAAAGATAGCAAAACACAACACAACATAATAATATCACCCACCAAACAACTGTCCGCAAAGACTTATTGCATTAAACCATGAGCAGCCATCCCAATCACCAAATCGAAACCGACACGAATCAAAAATGCATCTACCTCGATTACAACGGCACCACTCCCATCCATCCCTCCGTACTCGACGCCATGCTGCCCTATCTCACCCAACATTTCGGCAACCCCTCCTCCTCTCATCACTACGGACACGAACCCAAACGAGCCATCCATCGCGCAAGACGCTCCCTGCTCTCGCTTCTCTCCTCGCCTCAAGACCTCGAAGTCAATGACCCCTCCTCCATCGTCTTTACGGGATGCGGAACGGAATCCAACAATCTGGCCATTCGATCGGCTCTGCTGGCGTCGCTGCACAAAACCGACGAACGGGGAAGGCTTCACGTCGTCGCCACCGACGTCGAACATCCCGCTGTTTCCACCTGTTTGGATTCCTACGCCTCGTCCGGATGGGCGCCCAAAATCGACGTGACGTACGTACCCGTCGACGAAGAGGGCGTCGTCTCGGCGCAGCGGGTGATCGATGCCGTTCGACCGAACACGGCATTGGTCACGGTCATGACGGCGAACAACGAGGTGGGATCATTGCAACCCGTCTTTCAAATAGCACGGGCGTGTAGAGAGAAGAACGTTCTTTTTCACACAGATGCCGCTCAGGCCGTGGGGAAGATTGATTTGAGGGGGATGGCGCATTCACGGTCGGGAGCGGATATGATTACCGTCGTGGGACATAAGTTCGGTGCTCCCAAGGGGATTGCTGCGTTGTACATTCGACCAGGATGTTTCGGAGAACAAACGAGCGGTGGACTTTGTGCCGCCGCCCAAAGCGTATTGCTCATCGGAGGCGGACAAGAGGGCGGACGGAGAGGAGGCACGGAAAATGTACCATACATAGTTGGAATGGGTCGGGCTGCTGAATTATTGTTGGAGACAAGCAACGAATCGTCACGGACCGCTTCCAGCGATGAGATGGAGGTATGGGAATACAATGCCTTGCGGATGGAACAGATGCGAAATCGATTGTGGAAAAACATTGTCCATGGATTAGAAAATATTACCGACGTTCGTGTCAATGGTCCATCCGATCCAAAGAAAAGACTACCCAATACTCTATCGATAGGATTGAAAGGTGTACAAAGCGGCAGCTTGCTTGCCAACATTGGGAATACGGTGGCATGCAGTGCCGGATCTGCTTGTCATTCTTCTACTTCCTCGACCGATTCGGGATGTCGGTATTCCTCAGTGTTAAAGGCGATGAATGTGCCGCCGGAGTTTGCCATTGGTACATTGCGTTTGAGCGTTGCTCCTGATACTACCGAGGAGGATGTTGATCGAGCCGCAGCTGTTATTGTCCAAGAAGCAAAAAGGCAACTTGGATTGTAATCCCGGACGTGACTTCTTAACACACGATGGATCATACGTGCAAAGCAAACAAGAAAATTTCTTCCAAGGGTTATCGTAGATTCATTTAGTCAAATCATCACATGTGAAGCGAAACAAAGTATTTCCTCACAAGAACAATTATTTCAGCTTGTATTCATAGAGCATTCCATTGATATTAGTCTTCGGTTGAGCACTCGAAACAACATAATCCGCATCCCCTATTGACAGTATCCTGTTTTCCCTCCGAATAGTACGAAACCAAGCCGCCAAGTACATTGACAGTCTAATGTCCTGCTTCATTTCTTCCTCCTCTGGCATTCGTTCCGACCCACACATCTTATGCCTCCACCTTTGCTCCCCCCGCCACAAACTCATCCAACCACTCCTGACTCGCACCGGCGGGTCCATACAAAAACTTGGCTGGTCCCCGAAAAAACACCAACTTAACCTTTTCCTCCTCACTATCAATAATCGCTCCCAATGCCTCCTCAAACTGCAATCCGCTCACCTTCTTCGTCCCCACGGCGACCAATTGATCTCCCGGTCGTATGGTACCATCGGATTCGGCGTTGGAATCGGGGTTGATTTCGAGGACAAAGATTCCGCCGACGTTGGAATCGTTTTCTTCAAAGACTATACCCATCGGTTTGGACAGGGATGCGGTGACGTAGTTTTTCGCGTCCATGGAGTCAATGAAACCCTGCGGAGCTAATGTTTATAGACGACAAGACGTTACGTTGTGAGCACGGCTGGCGAAATGATATCGACAAGAGGAAATAGCAGCAACATCCTACCAACGAGATCAGCTTCACAACCTAGCCACAATAATAATACACTCACCCTTGCTCCCCACAACAGAGCTCGGCCCATCCTCCTTCTTCGTATTCCAACCCATCCACCTATCGATGGGTGTTTCTCTATCGCCGTCCAGGGCACCCATGCCGTCCGCCCCGAAGGCTTCCTTCACCCCGTCAAACAGACCCATTTTCAGGGCCGCGGGTGGCAGCGCAGGTTTGCCGTTCGGTGGGACGAAGGCGGAAACGATGGATGGTGCAGTCGATGCGATTAAAAGCGCTCTCGATTTCATTTTCTGTTGTTTTGGTTCGACGTTGAGGACTGTATTACAATAACTGCTGGAGAGACGGATGCGTTCACGACGGCTGGGTGATTATTTGGTCGTTGGGAGAAGATGATGTTGCCAATTGTTACGTATTGCTTCGTTCTCGCTACTTTAGAAATCAATATGGCCAGGGGTAAAGAAATATACGAGCAAATGTGGTGGACGCGATGAAGTGACTGCTTTAAAAGTAATACCTTTTATGCGTTTGGCTGTTTTCGCTTGTCGTATTCGTTCTCAATCAGGCGAAGAGTTCGCGGCGGCATCCATTGAGCAAAAAATCGATTACACGGTGAACGATGACGATGCAAGCGGAGGATCGATGACGTTGCTTCGGGTATCTGGATAATTTATAGAAAATATGACAGGTAAGAAATTCATTTTCGTATTACTTCTGTTGAATGATTTGTCCGTTACCAATGAAATGGAAAATTGTTAAATATGGCAAAAAAGACACGTATGAGTTATCTACCTATGCACCATGATCTTGTGTATTGTATAATACTTATGATGAGTTATCTGGCATAGATAGGTTTAGGCTACAACACGGATCAATGCAATGACCTGTCCGGATGCATGTGCCCCAAAACCCTAGAAATACCCCCTCTTAGAGCTCAGTTAAGGCCAGGGTCTGCATAACCCACTATTTTTATGTATTGAACCTACCAGCCATGAGTGTTTTGCACTGATCTCTACTGGCAATGATTACAACATGCAGATAAGTTATTATATACACAGAGGAAACACAGCTTAAGATTTTATGTAATGTTAATATCAACCTCATCTACCAAAATACCATCATCAGCCTGGACCAACAAGAGACCCTGGCCAATTTTGGTTACATTCTTATAAGTGAGGGTATCAAGCCTCACCTGAAAAGGTGTTGGCTGTTTTAGCTATTAACCTACCTCAGTCTGTAAAAAAGTTCTGCACATCCCTTGGCATGGTTCAATACTATTGGGATCTATGGAAAAGTGTAGTCACTTGTTTTTATCATTCACTGACCTAGTTAGCAATTGTGGTGAAACAGAAGCTACATGCAAGAACCAGACCAAGAAAAGGCCCTAGTATTGGACTAACATGCACCAGGAGGCTTGTGAAGGGAGCAAACACGTGACTACAAGAGACGGGCTGTTAGCCTATCCAGACTAAAGTGATGTTGTTCAGATATACACAGACACATCTAATTGACATATGGGTGCAGTGATCACACAAAGAAGCCAGCCTTTGACCTTTTTCAGTCACACACCAAGCCCACCACAGACCAAGCACACAGTAACAGATCTGGAACTTTTGTTGATTGTATAATGCCTTATGGAATTTAATGGCATGCTATGGGATCAATGTATTAAAGTATACACAAATCACAAGAATCCAGTGAGAGATACCCCGGGACTGGGCTCTGATCGGGTACATCAAGGAAGACTCTTACTGGAGGAATACAACCCTGAAATTGTCTACAGCAAAGGCACAGACAATTCCGTAGCAGACACTACATCAGTCATCTTGAGTATGATTCAGACATAAATGCAAGGGGTTCTTACCTTAATGCTCACTGGGTCTGAAATCATGCAACTATCAATCTACTCGCAGATTATACTATGGAGGCGAGATATGCCTCGGTGTCTACATTGGGCAAAAGTGCATCTGACTTTAATCTGAGAAGGTAATATGATCTTAATCATATTCTTGCTACGATTGAGCAGAAAGATAATGACATCTACCCTCCAACAATTAAGAAAATCATCAAGGATCAACTTAGAAGTCATTTACAAACCTTACTTGTAGATATAAGCCCAACCAAAAGGATCATTGCGTCTTATTAAAATTAGATACTGAAGGTATGGTCTGTATTTTTTATTTTTCATTTTACTTGCTTTAATCGCACCGAAAATCGGTGAGATAGTCACATGCTGGCGAGATTGTGGGCATTTTGTGTGACTAACCTATCGAATTATACCATAGGTGATGTGTTGTGAGTCAAGTGATGACTAGCCACAACTTTTGAACCGAGAGGAATTATGCAGAGTGGAGCATATGGGCAGATTGGTAATGCAATGGAGAATCTATTCCAATTGCATATAGGTGGAAAAAGTGTTTTAAGGGCTTGAAAATGAAAATTTTCAGAAAATAGGTGGGACTTTGTTAAGTGTGCCTATTGCAAAGGTGTGCCCAATGTACCGTATTTTTTACGTACCAGGTAGACAGCCGTTGTTTGCACTTTGATGTATTATTTGTCTCAACTCAACAGAGAAAACATGTAGCTGACTTCCTATATCTAACAAAATTAAGCATAATATGTGTTTGACAAGAAGCACCATAGCATTACCCCTGCCACAAAAATCCTGTAGTAATGACTTGTAATGCCCAAGGTCTGAAAATTGCCCTGTGCCTGTTGTGCTACAAACAGCTGCCGGCTAGTTTTCATTCATGGCATATCTTGAGATATTAGTGACTATAACATCAATGTATCAACATGCTACAATTCCAGGTCATGGTCAACAAAACAAAACAAACATACCACTGATAGTTTTGTGATATGCAGCAACAACATGTGCTGGATGAGATGTAAAAAGAGGATCCAGGGTTTCTATCTGCTGGCTTAGTCTATTTTTCTACTTTCACCGGTTGTAACATTTGAATGGATTTGTTCTTTTGATTACTGCTTCTGCTGTATCACTCAGTTGTCATGCCATTGCTGCTATGTCTCTTTATCTGAATAAGGAAAATGGTTGTCACAAAATCTGGAGATACAGAAGACTGTTTTTCTTCCCTGTCTGTCTCATGTCATGCGCCGCTATGGAGTTCGTAACAATTCTGCATTGAATGAGGCAGTTTTAAGTTCACTTGGATTCGTAAGAAGTGTTGCATGTTATGTTTTAAGCCACTTCTGCATGGAGTCATACTTCATTCTCATTTCATCTAGACATGTATAGACATGAGTAATTCTGTGCAACCAAGTGAACATTTCACTTGCCGTTTTAATGGAGCACTTCTCGTGGTCTAACAATCCTTAGACCATACTAAATGTTTAACTGTTTAAAAACCCTCTAAACTCCTTCTCCCAAGACAAACAACACTGCATAGTCCTGTTTCTCACACCCTTGGATGACGGGCATCTCCGCCCCTGGCTTCACTGGAAAGTCTTTTAAATTTGCATTCTGCGGAGCACAGGATTCTCCTCGATACGCGGCGCTTCTACATGGCAAATGAGTAACATCGTACAAAGTTCCCTTTTCTAATTCCCAAGTCCCGTCTTCCCTAACGGTGAGAACGGTGGTTATCTCTCTATCACCGGTGACAACATATTTCTTTTCATTGATGACCTCTTTCGTCTCCTTATTTACACTTTTTCGAGGAAGAGGTCCCGGAGTGGACATAATCAGCCCGTGCTCCTCCACCCACCAATCTTTGGGATCGAACGTCCACCCGGCCGGCGCCACATTTTCATTCTTCGCGAGTCGTCGTTCGTAATCTTTCAGGTAGACGCCGCGGGGTCCCGGATCGTCCCTCCAGAGTCCCCATTTTTCTGCACCGTTCCCGCTGGAGGCCGCTGGATCACCGAGAGCAGCGATGAAGCGTATGGAGGGGTAACGTGTGAATTTTCCCGATGCCGCGGCGAGGGGGATGTGAGGGAGGACTAGAGAGGAGGTGGCAGCGGTGAGTATGGTGGACAGGGCTATTCGTCTAGGCTGAGACAATTTAGGCGGTTTGTTTGGAGGGGAGAGACTGAGGGCCGACCGAGAAGTCATTGATAGGAAGGTGAGGAGGAAAGAGGCGGCGGATTTCATCGTTGTCAGCCTTGTGATGCATCTAAGGCGTCTCTGAGGGTGTCTACAGGTGGCCTTCTCTAGGCCTTCTACAGGTATTGTATTGTATTGTACCACCCCATATCTCACACCTTCACCCAACAGTTGGTGTGATAATACCATAAAATATGGTACGATAGTAGCGCTAAAAATGATGCACCGGGTGTGGGGTGGTATGATGTACCATATACAATAATAATAGCATACAATGGTACAATACAATATTGTACCATACCTGGGACCTGATTTGACAACAGCTGGACAACATCAGATCCTCTGATTCTGCAACCTCCATTGTCACCATCGTAGGCGGAACAGTAATCAAGCGATGATGTTGCCTTCTCGTGATTCACCATGCACGCTTCCAAAATGGCGACACCATTGACAACGACTATAATATCCTTGATAGGGGCACCGGGCTCCGGGAAAGGCACTTACGGTTCCATGTTGGCAGCCCGAATCCGGAATTCCACGTTTTTGAGCGTGGGCGACATACTTCGCGAACATTCGGAGCAATACGCGAACAGCACGATTGGACGAGCTATGAAAGAAACTCTGCGATCGGGAGCGTTGGCGGACTCGTCTTTCGCGAACGAAGCTGTACTGGAACGACTGAAACGTATCTCTCATCGTAACAGCGTAGTCATCTTGGATGGCTTTCCACGAAATCAAGAACAGGCAGAGATACTTTCCAAATGGCCGCACCAATTTCAGCAAATTGCGGCCCTTCATTTTGATGTACCCGATCAAATATGCATAACCAAATTGCTGGGGCGTAGAAAATGTTCCATTTGCAAAGGAAGTTTCAACGTGAATGGGGTAGATGTCAATGGCTTCTATATGCCACCCATTCTTCCTTCCTATGAATCTTGTCCGAAACCATGCGATCAGGAGACGGATTGGAAAAAGCGGGAAGACGATACAGAGGAAACGATTCGGAAACGCATAAGGGTCTATCATGAGCAAACTGAACCCGTTTTAAGGTTCTGGTCTGAAAGACATCGGTTGCACACTTTTGTTCCGTATAAGGGCGTCAAGGATATCGATGAAATGGTTAATATGGTTGACAAAATATTGACTGATATAATCCAATACAGCAAATAAAATGCGTTGTGTTTTGATGCAGAAAAATAGTTCCAATATCAACAGTGAAACATCAATCAAATCTAAAATCAAATTGGTCCATTATTTATCATCACTTTTCGTTGGTTGTCCCTTCTCCAAATGAAGAATCATTAGGATATCCTTCGGCACACCCCCATGTGGCACCACCACCGCTTCTGTCTCCTTTATTCCGTGTTGCTTGCGATATGCATCCTCAAAAGCCTTTCGTTTCACACAATTATCAGCGAAGTCACGTACAGACCGCCATCGTGCCTCATCCTGCAGTTTGCATTCTTTGGAATCGAGATTTCGCCAGAAATCCGAAGGTATTTCGTTATGAACCAGATCGACCCATTCGGAGCATACTTTGTCAGAGATGATACTGCAGAAGGCCATAATATTTAAGACAACGCTCACTGCACATATTTTTATTTATGCCGCTTAAAATTTACCAAAAACTCACCTCCTACCGGCACAAAGAGGAATCTGGGCGATCGCTACAAACGAATCATTGTTCTGCGATGATACAATGTTGTACCCCCTCCATCCCGCCCAAGCACCAAACGATGTCTCAACAATAAAGGCTTCACATAACGCAATAAGCTTGTCGATGGCATACATTACAATGAATAAACAAAAGGCACTATCAAAATAAAACACTGACTCACCGGCACCCTTTTGGATCCAAGCAGTCCCCTCTTTCCTCGCCAACTCCTCCGCCTCCATCATGGCTCTTTCCTTCTCCCTCCCACCAAGTTTAACGGCCAAATACCTCGGCCCGAATCGAACGCTGGCAAAGACTATTCCCGATAAGGCGATGCCGTACATGAACGCAGTGCGTTCATTGGAGACTATGCGATCAATCAGACGTTGTTCGGGTGCGTATTGATGAATCGTTTCAGAGGAAAGCGATCCATCCGAGGAAGACGGCCGATGGTGCATAAAGCCCGCATGTTTCCGTAATAGATTTTGGACTTTGTTGCGATATTGCAATTCTCTTTCGGTGGTGTCGGGGGCCTGCATGTTGAGGTTGCGCGGATATTATATAATAGTATATTCGGTGTACACACCAAATAATGATCTGAGGTTCTGTAATGTGTGGACTGATCAAAATAATGGCTGCCTGCCGTAATTCGTCTATCTGTTCAAATGTCCAAATAACCAAATATTTGGAAGCGCCAAATCGCTTCCACATCAGTTCCACGATTTCTGTGGTTTTTTTCCAAAATTTTGGAAAACAGCGGCTTGTCCACACATGGCTTATTTTGTCCGAATTTCAGTGAGATATTTCTGCTGATCATTATGGCTTCGTGTTTTAATCTTTTTCTGATCAAGGTGACAAAATTACATAGTTCAGGCTTTTGGTTGACGGCTTTGCGTTTTCATCTTCTTCTGTGATCAATGTGAAAAATTATGTCAATTCAGGCTTTTAGATGCCTGATGAAAAACCTCAGGCAATATGAGATATTGTAAAAAAACTTCCTTACAAAACAATGAAGTATACATGTCTAGCTTTGTACTGAACGTCATAAAAAATTGTATGAGTACTGGCTTCACGAAGCCATCATGGTCAGTGGCAAAACTTTGGCTACCCGTATTGCACTAAAATTTCATTGAGGAGCTGAGCTGACTGGCATCAAGTAATCACAAACCTCAAGCTGCAAACATGCTTGCAGCGGCTGCTATTGTAATATTTTTAGACATGAACAGGGCCAATGCCTTAACTGCAGAGCAACACCAACCAGGAACAAGTGTTTTGCAACTGTAAGCAAAAAAGCTGAAATAAGCTTGCAGTGGCTGCAAGTAATGGGTGCTTGCCATAATTTGTTTATCTGTTCAAACAACACATAACCAAATATTTGGTTCTTCCAAATTGCCGCCAAATCCCTTCCAAATATTCAAATGTGTGTTTTTTTCTTCGAAACACAGAAAAATTTGGAACAAGTTGTCATGTCCAGCATGGCCGTTTTCTGTCCTAATATATTTTCTACTCCTGCCTCCACCAAATAATAACCAAATATCCATATGTATCACATGCATTTTCATGCATTAGATGACAGGACTGCACAATCCACCAGCCAAGGTCATTTTATTTTTCTAGACCAGAGGGAGTGTCAAACGCACAATGTATAATCACGCCATATTTTTTGGTGTGTCCGTTGTGAAATTAATTATCGCACCATATTTTTTGGCAACGCTTTGCCAAAGTAACTACCGATTTATTTGCTGGATAAGGCTGGAAGGATTTGGAAGACAAACAATTACAGAATGGAGGCTCCTCCAAATTGGGTGACTGCTGCTATTTGTCTATCTGTTCAAATGTTCAAATCGTTGCTTCCAAATTTTTTATTTGGAATGAATTTGGTGGCAATTTGGAAGTGCCTCTCTTTATTTCATCCCGTAATTGCTTTTCTTCCAAATCCTTCCAAATTGCCTTTTCTTAGCAAATAAATGTTTATTTTG
>JALLPD010000670.1:0-14755 GCA_036940065.1 Cyclotella cf. meneghiniana
TTTCTACTTCTTTTATCTACAATTATTTTTCTTCCTACCGGCAAACGGCTTAGGTCACCTTGACAAAGTGCTTACAGGCCCAGAACTCCTCATTGCCAAGCCACGGAGACATGAAATAGATGGCGGTCTTCACACTCCAGCCACTGGTATGGCTAGCTGTATCTTGACGAACAGCAACCAAGGCAGCTAGTTGCTGAGTTGCTATCGCATTGGGGAAGTGTGTGGCAACGCGATCAGCAGGGTGGAGCTTCTTGAAGAGGACGGAGCACAGCGCCCTTCTCCAAGAAGTTTAGCGGATGGTGTTGTCATGGTTGATGTTTTTTCAGGAGATGTTTCATGCAGGGATACGTTTTAGTACCAGAGGGGTGTGTGCCAGGGTTAACAATGAAAAAAAGAGCAGTTGATGGATTGAACAGACCAATGGGCTGATGAGAGATGCTTGTGTATCAGAAAGTTGTTGGCCAATTCAGGCCTTTCAAATAGGCCTGATGATCTACAAGATGCAGTCTTTTGTGCTATGCTATTATTAATGGCTGAATGTTAAGTTAAAGAGGAGAAAAATAGGATCCTTAAACAACTGACTTCAGTCAATTTAACTGAAATACTGCCCCCGTGAAGTTAACTGATAATTATCATTTCAATAATGATCAATGAACCTTTCACAGCCCATTTTTTGATGTTTCGACTTCAGCTACGAAGTACGTAAGGTATTGTACGGTAGAGTGGGCAACACCAGACAGGGGTGCGGGGTGTTGGCCATCGCCGATGCAAGGTGCGACGCCGAATTTGGGGGAGCGCAATTGCAGGAAGAAGCGTCATACCAGTTTAAGTTGAAATAAAACATTAAATGGATATTTAGTTACTATTTTTAGTTACATGTAGTTTGATTATATCAAATGAACGTGAATCATAGAAGTTATCTTGATATCCACCACCAGTCAAAGCAGTTATCGTGCTGCTGTACTCGCGGGCTTTGCAACTATCACACTTTAATTATTTTTTCTTAGTGCGTAGATGCTGGTACGCTTTCTGCGGATGCAAGATGTGACGTGACATCATCAGTATATGAAAAAATATTTAATTGGGGGAGAGTGACAGGCGGCGTGAAAAGGAGCAGGCTTTCGGGATGCAAAGGTTGAAAAATTTGAAAAATTAGGGTAAAAAGTAATAATCATTATGGGAATGATATGTTCCAAATAAGGATTTGGTCGGGAAAAATTGATACGAATGCGTTAAGTATTGATGTGACAAAATGTGACGTCGTTTATGAGATTTTGTAAAAAATCGTTTTTTTTTTAATAAAAAAATGATAACGATAAAATGAAAAACATTGAGAAGCCCTAATATACCGTGGAAATCTCCATAAAAACGAAACATCGTACGATTTTTAAATCCCGTGGCACCGTCTACTCCACCCTGGCAGGGGACTCTATAGCACTATGTTTTAGATTTTCGTATTACGGACAGGGCGCAACATCGTAACCATGGGTTCAATATAATATATATGAAATGGTATAGTACCATACGTTGTTTTTTCTATTGTATCGACGAGGTCTTAAACTATTTGATAGGCCCCCTTTGGACGAAAACTGTCATCGGATCACTGCGAACAATAATTATTGAAACTAATTCCTTCGTAACTGGACTTTCGAGTTTCTTTTTTCGGCGACTGAAAACTCTCTCCATGACCATGACCCGAGACATGATCGACGGTTACCGACTCCTCCGGACGGTGGCGCGGACGCCCGGGAACAACCCGAGTCCGCTCACAACACGAGGATTCCAACGCCCCCCCTCCGCGCCTCCGTCCTCCCACCATGCCCGTAGTCGTCCCCTGCGTAGCGGCAGCGGCCCACGCCGGCGGCGTGGGAGCCACCGCCCTCGGCCTCGGCATGGGCAAAGCCGACCTGGAACTGAGCCAAGAGCTCTTCCGCCTCCAAATGCGCCAGGCGAAACGCCTCTGGACGGCCGACTGGGCCGAAAACTCCGTTCGGCACGGCGAGCAATGCCTGCAGTCGGCGCAGCAGCATTCGGAGTCTCAGGCCATGGCCACCGCGACGTATTTCCAGGCCGAGAAGTTGGCGTCGCAGGCGATCAAGTTGGCGAGGGACCAGGACGGGCGAGCCTACGAGATGGCGTGGCGGGCGGAGGTGCGGGAATCGCTGCGGGACGAGTTGACGAATCAGAACAATCGATTCAATATTGTCATGCTGTGTGACACCGTGTGTCTCAGCTGCGTGTTTTCGTTGGTGGCCGATGGGAGTCCCCCGACGGACACTCCGCGGGTCATGCTACATAGCTATGTCTTTTGCTTGGGGTTTTCCACTCTGCTCTTCACCATTTCCATATGGTGTGCTGTCATGGTGGTGCGAAGGCTGCACGAGCATACGGCAGCCACGCTGGAAAGAAAGCTCTTCGCGCAGAGCGAGGATTTGCAGAGACTTTGGCAGCATCAGCTGCGCGAAAATTTACCCACTGGACCGGAAGTTATGCATTTGGTCAATCAGGCCTATGAGAATTGGGTCTCGGAATATCTCAGTCCGTTGGGAAATTGCAGCATTCACATGTTATCTTTTGGGGTGGTGGCTATGTTCGTCACTGCCGGATTACTCATGCACAATCGATATCTCATTGAGTATCAAGCTCCCATCAGCGTGCCGATTCTCTTTTGGTCGACGGTGCTAATTACCTCCGCCACTATCTTATGCATGAAATTTTCCGAAGACAGAAAGGAGAAAATGAAATTGGGAGTGTACAATGTTTCAGGTCGAGATGCCAGCACAACGGACACCGGGCCTCACGCCAAGATTAACAGGGCGGCGAAAGAATTGTTCAGCGACAAGGCCGTTGGACTGGGCAGCGAGAAACGAATGGAAATTTTAGATAGACGCGAAAAAGCAGAGAGAGATCTTTGCGCCAAGACCAAATCCTTGCATCAACGGGTCGGCTCTTTGCTTCAGGAAGCAGAGAGGAGAGCCAAAATGAGAAAGGAAATTCTTAACCTCTTGACAACCGCCGATGAAGAATTGGATTCTTTGCCGGAAGCACTCACGTCGAGGCTGAACAAGGTACTTCACGAAGTTGATGAGGCAGACACTCGAACCGCCAGCCTGGTCTCGATTCACACGGAAAATATGCCGAGCATCGAAAGCAGCAGTCATTGGAACAAAACCCATCAACAGCCTGGTAGTCAAATGCAGCCCATGGCACCGAACCCCATCGATGCGCAAAGGATTCCCATTGCATTGGGAAACTTGAGGATGAAGTTGGGAGGGGTTTCGCTCACAACTTTGCTCCGGCTCCGAAACCTAACGGACGAACCACTGCGACTCAAGAGTGGGGTTCACTTGACAAAAGGTGCTTATGTCAAATCGCTGAATGCAATGGATCCTCAGAACAATTCCGTTTCCTACCATCTGTATCCAGGCACTGAGATACCTCCAAGAACAGAGGTTGTAGTCGCCGCTCGCAGCGGAGGTGGTTGGGTGCCAACGTAGGGTATCGAAGGCGAACTTGTTTATACCAATAGAGATGGAAGCTGGATTTTTCGCGTTAAATTTGTCAACCAACTTGTTGGTAACCTGCGCATGTGCAAAGTCCAGGCAATGCCGGCAGGAGAAGACACTGCCGACAATTATAATCACAATGGTCCATGCTGGAAAATTTCTAGAGATGAGATTGACCGCAAAGCCAACAATGAGGTGGTTATCTCGTTTGAAAAGTTACAAGGCAAAGAAGCTTTGGAGGCCGCATCAGAACGACTCCACTCGCAACTGTGCCTCAAATCGGGCTATCTTTTGAAAAATATATCTTTCGGGTTAAGGCTACAGTGGCACAAAAAGTGGTTCGTATTAACCTCAACAGATCTCACCTGGTCTCAGGATATGGCCAGTGAGAGCACCAGTAAGATATTCCTCAAAGATATCATTCGTGTGAAGCCTGGCTCCGATATTGTGAAAAAGAATATCATTGAGATACACACCAGAATTGAGAATAGAGAACCATACAAACTGGCTGCAGAGTCCCCTGAGGAGTGCAATGATTGGATTCAAAAGATCTTGAGTGCAGCAGGCTTAGATTCAGAGGAGATGAAGTTAGATGATGTATACCGATACACCTCAAAGTCCAGTGACTCCAGTGTTGGATTGAACGGCAGCATTGAATGTGTTACAAGTGACTTTGGAACACAGGTATTGCCGATATGATTGTGTTTATTGAGTAGCAACCGTAGATTGTTGAGCACTTTGGATGACAGCTAAAAGATGGCTAGAAGAATGCACACATATTTATGACTCCAGCCACTGGATCTCTTTGATAGTATATGTACATTTTGCCACTGTATTGGAGAGGTTGAGTATGAGGCGCAATATTGTGATAGAACGAATTTTTTAGAGAGGTAAAGTAGAAGAAAATAGGTTTTCATCCATGTGTTTCAAAATAGCTACCATTCACAATAATCAATATCCCATGGCGAAAGAGGTTCAATGAGACTATAGAGTGCAATTGATTCGCCACGTTACGTTGTATTTTATCACAATGCTCGTAGACAATCTGTTGAATACATTGGATCTTTGGAAGAATTCTGTATTCTTCCATATGTATCCAGGCATTGTACTACGGTTGATGATTAAGGTTGAAGTTGTTGCTTGGACATAAGGTAGTTGGGTGCCAACTTTTGGTATCAAAGACAAACTTGTTTTTACCTATTGAGCTGGCAGCTGAGCATTTGGGGATACATTGCTCAAACAGCCAACTAGTAATTTGTGCATATGCAAAGTCCAATCAATGCTCACCAGAGAAGAAAGATCCGACAATCATAATCACAATGATCTGTGCTGGAAAATTCAAGGAATGAGATAAACCTCAAAGCACACAACACTTCACAAGCATTGGAATTTAGTGCGAAAAATTTCCAATTGAGCAGATCAATCACAACAATATTATTTGTGAGCACCTTTCCTATTAGTAAAATTAGTACTAGCTGAATTCAATTACTATTACTTCATGGTATGTTGATTTGAAAATGAAAGGGTGCTCAATACATGATGAATTATTAGGATTAGTAATGCCATAGTAATTTTACTAACCCTGTGAATTATGGTATTGTCTTTACCATTACCATTACTTTTCACAGCAATCTGTGTCCTATTCTCTTTGGACTACGAATTATACAATGTCGTTAATTTGATTAATTCCATTCAAAGTAATGATCTTAAAGTGTTTATTAAAAATTAAAATGTTGATAAGCTTCATACGTTATTTGTTATTCTTCTCCATGTGGTCAAAATAGTGTCATTGCTACATGCTCTACAGCTTATAAATAAAGTTGCATTCATTAAATGAATGTGGAAAACAAATGGAGTTCATATGAGCTTGAATGCTGTTATAGGGACCTTGCATTGGCAAAGAAAATTTGGGTTTTAAGCTTACTCCTGTGCGCTCTTGACTATGAGCATGAGGTGTCTTACTTCATATTCATGATGGAGAGGAGGTTATTCTCATTTTCATTTTTGACAATTGCTTGAAGTTGTGGTTGCTATTTCAACATCTGCCACTTGATATTGACTGCCAAAATATTATGTCTATTCCAGGTGATAGTTGACTTGGATTGTACAGTATTGTCTATGGTTCTATCATGCAAATTGCCAAGGTGCAAGCTTGAATATGCTGGTTGATTCTCTCATGAAATCTGTTGATCAATTAAATTTAAACTCCCAGTTCTTTGCTCAGCTTAAAGTGTAGGCATTCTAATCATTCTTGTGCTGTGGGATTCATAACTCTCATGGATTTACTTGTGATAATCACAACTTACAAGAAGCTCTCAAAATCCTCTTTGATGAGATCATTACTGTTGCCGTGGCCTAGGAAGGGTTTTATGATATCAACAGAGCCAAGTTGCATTAAATTGGAGTGCGGAGGTGTTGGAGTTTGCCATAGGAATGGCTGTCTCATTTATCTTGTTGAATCCTTCTGCCTTTGTCCCGTAGATAAACAGCTCATTCTTCTTGGTGAGTTTCATGATATGAGGTCAGTATCTTTGCACAATTTAGTTTATGTTTCACTACCAAATCAATGTACCAAGGATGCCTTATACCTCCTTTACATGATGGGGTTACCTGATCTTGAATGATGCTTGAACTCATTTTTGAGCTGACTCAAATTCAGTCTGCTTGAGCAAGAATCTAAGAAATTTTACTTCCTTGATGCAAAGTTTGTTCTTATTGATATTGGTGTGCATCCCCATTTCTTGAAGACATTAAAATTCATGTAAAATGAAAACATGATATTCAAAACCATTTCCCTTGTCATGGATTATGTTTCCCTGTAAGGGTGCAGTTGTTGCTCAGCATTGGTTTGAAAATTAGAAGATGTTGGTGGTTGGTGTTACGCCCACTGGAAGTATGCAATTTTTTTAAAATTCCAAACATGATCACTTTGTTCCTCCACAAGTGAGAATAACAAGTATTTCATATTCAGAGCTATCACCGAAGCAAATGTTAATCTCAAATGTCTAGGAAAGTCTTGATGATCATCAAAAAAGGTTACTCCTTTTGTTTCAAACTTTGGTAATTTGGTAAAAGTCTGAGTAGCCAGACAAATGCATTCTTCTTTGGTACTCCAAAGCATGGTGAGGACTATTTTATTTTTTACTTCTTTTGCTGAAAGTTTTTAGAGAGCTCCTATAGGGCATTGGTGTTAGACCACTTTATTGATCACTTGTGGTTCTTCAACTGTACTTGTTATGAGTTGTTCCAGATTGGCTTCACTCCCTTCTGAATTTTGATGCATGCCATGTGGCACTCCCATAGCCTTGCTTCCCTTGGAATAAGGCTTCTTGTGTTTGAGCACAATCTCTAAGTTTTCTTGATATTTGCAAGTGAGCTCTTTGCAGTTCTCACAATTTCTTGATGTTAGTATTTGCATAGGTGTGCAATGGTCATTTGGATTTATTCCTTGTCCATGACTTTAAGCTTGAATGGTTGTTTATTCAACCCTTTCTTCTATTGTGAATGCATTCAATCATCCAGTACTTGCACGGGACTGTTGGAAGCTTTTATTGGCCTTGCCATATTGTGTTGTCTCATACACTTGCAGTTCAATGGAGTGATCTCATCAACTGCTTTCTGCTGATAGTGCCCTATTCATGTTGCTGCTACATTGGTTGGGATCAATGAGTTCATTTGTGAATGTGTGATTGGTAGAATGAGATAGCAGCATTGAATTGATTAGATTCATGACTTCATTCATTGTTACAGTACCTGCTGCTGTAACAGAAATTTTCTGGGGTTGTTGCTTCTGATAGTGTGCTCCAGCATTTTTGCTTACTTTAAGGAAACAATTCCATGTCAGTGCAGCATTGGTTGCGTAATCCTTTGCATGTGACTGATTGCCAATCCATATCAATTAGCATTAGGATTGTGATTTGGTCTAGGCTCTTGATCTTGGCAGAACTGGTAACAATTTTTGATTAGCTTGCCAAACAATGCAACGCTGTTTGTGACCAATTTGTTATTGGATTTCATTCTGATCATTTTGAATCTAACCATCAGTGTTTGGACTATAATCCTATTCACTTTACTCTCTACACTCTTCACTTGACCCTTTGTTGCTGCTCTCTGACATTTGCATTGGATTTGTCATTGGTGCCAGTGCACCTAGTATTGTACCAATTGACAGGGCAATCCTTCCATTTGTGTGTTCCATCATCTTTCTGTTGCAGGGGTAGAAGTCTCTTTTGTCTTCGCCATTACTCAAGGCATTGCTTCTGTGTTGATTTCTGTTGGTCCCTTTTTGTTCTTTGAAATGTCTCATTACTTTTATTCACATTAGACTCAATTTTGATGTCAAGGATATTTGTGATCTTGTCACAGAGAACAATGATTTCTTCCACACCATGTAAATCATTGTCAACATTGTCCACATATTTGAGTTTAGCAGAATGCTTGAGATACTTTGGAGTAATCTTCCTCACCACATTTCAGGTTGGAAATATAAATGCATTTCTACATAACTTGATATCATCATTGATCTGATAATGCCTTTTGGCCATTTTCTTGTGGACATGTCTGTTGTTCAGGATTTTATCAATCTCCCTCACATCCTTTTGTTGATCAATGGCTTTCTTGACACCTGAAAAGAGGCTTTAGTTAACTTGATCAAGAAACTGTTGAGAAAATTGTGAAAAGAAAAAGAAAAAAAATCAAAATAATTGTGGCAAGAATGTTGGAGAAAAATGGGTCACTTATGTTGATGATAAGCTTCAAAGTCAAGCATACTAAACAAAATGAGAACAAGGTCAAAACACAATGCGAACAAGGCCAAGGCAGGATTCAGAGACACCAAAGGTCATGAGATCAAAGGATTGATTTTTAGGTTCAGTAATGGTGATTCAAAAGAACTCCCCATTGACATGGGAGGAGCAAATGCTCAAGCTCAGCGATCAATGCGGATTGTTCATCAAAGGAAAATGGAATCATCTAGGACAAATCAAAGGATGAGCATTGGAAGGTTGTTGCAAAGAGTATTGGATGGATGCCATCAAAGCAGCGACAGGACACTTGACCACAATTCAAACTACTTGAGGTCAATGTGAAGTGCATCAGGAAGCAAGCCATAATCAACAGAAGGAGGTGATTGAAAATTGCAAACTCTGGTATGAAGGACATGACCACAAGAAAGTTGCCATACAACTTTTTCAGATCAACAATTTCAAGTCATTCATAGAGGATGTGGGTATCTATTATATCTACAATATGAGAAGGAATGGCACCAATGACAAATCTAATGAAAATGGCAGCAGAAGCAGGAGCAAGATCATAAGGGCGAAGTGAAGATCACAGAAGAGAGCGAATAGAATCGATTTCTGCACTCTTCACTTTGCCATCAAGATGTCCTATTCTTTTTGGATGAGGAATTCTGCAATGCCATTGGTTCGATTATAACGATTAATATTAATCACGGATTATGACTACTATTCTAAGGTTTTCGAGCTTAAAAATGAATCGTTGATCTGGTTAGGAACAACCTTGCCTTGGAAGACTATAGAATTACTGTCTGGCTCATAATCTCTTAAGATTGTAATCAGTACTGAATCCATCTGCGCATCACACTTCATCCTTGGCTTGATACTCACTCTGCATTTGCAGTACCATCCGACGACACCATCTTGCCCGGTCCACCCGCGGTCATTCCATAACCATCCATCATAAATCCCCGGCCCGAAGCCACAAGTCCATCCTCATACCAAGAACGGCACCTACATACATCTTCAGTGATAATTACTCCGAAGATCATTCTCGATGCACAGTGCACTACAGTCGTTGCGGGTGCCGAAATTTAGTTTCTAGAAGCTGCCGTAGTGATGGCCGATGGGATCGATGCAGAAACCAATGCCCCAATAAATGCATTTGTCAATGTGAGTTCTTGTTTTTGGTGGGTTGTTGGTGGTTAAGTGGGGTATCAGAGAAAAGTAATGTGCAAATAAATTACTATCAGAGGAATTGAGGAACAGCAGCACTTTCTCTTTTAAAAGGACGTCACAAAGGAAGCTATCAAGTTGCATTTGCTTGGCCAAACTTGGATTTTAGAAGGGCTCGTGTGTCGAAGCCAACCTTGGACGGTACATGGATTGAAGGTCACTTCTTGCAGAGAGAATGTATATTTTGGAATAGATGCAATCTTTAGTATTTGGGCAACATGTGTCCAATGACACGATCCGTGTAACTAATAGAAAGTGGGATGATCAACGATTGCTTATCCAAAGCTCTCACCAATGAAGGACTCAACGAAGAAGAAGAGGAAGGCAGCAGATTACATTTTGCATTGATGAAAGACATGCCATTCCATGGGAATGACTCGTTCACTTGGGTTTCATTGTCTATGTCAGCCGCGTACACCAAGAGTTATTGCATGTGAGAAGCGATATGAGTCGAAGAACGAGGCAGTATCTGTTCCGCTTTGTGCAAAATTCCATTCGTCGGGACACCGAACGCCAATGCAGTCTGGAGTTTGTCATATTCCTCAGATTTTTTGAGTGGTATGTATTTGAATACTTCATCTTCATTAGAGACATTTGAGACATCTTCACTTCATCTTCGCATCTCTCGTCTCCCCTGTAGGATCAACATTATCGAACAACCGTCCGTCTCCAATGTGATCATCATTCGAAACGACGACCAAATGGGAACTAGATTTATGTGCATTGCTGAAGGCGACCGAATCATAAATAGTATCCAAACCACCACGAGAATATAAGCAATCTCTAATTCTCTTGTATCTAGCTTTCCCAAATTTTTGCGCTTTTCTTCTTTGGTGAATCTCCTTCCGGAGGTGGAGTGTAAAATGCCGCTACCTCTTTAGCACTCAATCCGGGTACGTTCAATCCAGCGGCCAGAGAGGAAAAACCTGGTGTCATTTTTGCCTCGTTGGTGAATCTTCATTTGGGCGGTGAACAGGCGCTCGGATGCGGGAGCTCGATGCAAAGCCCCGAGGTGGCTCCATTCGTCTGCCGTGATGACTAATGATAGACGTTGAGCTCTAGAATACACTCAGAGAGTGACTTTGGGCAATGCACAGTGAGATATAAGGATTAATCATCACCTGAGACGATGGAGCTCAACCTTACATCAGCAACACAAGCACAAATGGAGATAATGGCATCCCACTCGAATGCAATTTCCAATGTACTGCTTTTCACGAATCCAAACACGTTTCTGTGTATGTGGATGTGAAACAATCCTTTGTCCATAGGGTGTCATTTTGGTAGTACACTTGCAGGCGGTATGTCAATATCACTTTTAAAGTATTTCTATTGTACATGTACACCATCGGTAATCCAACAACAGCGTCGAAATCTTGAAAGCCCCATCGGGATAACATATTGATCCCTGCAGGAAACTCTGGCTGTCATGACAACTGCTCGTTGTTTTCTGTTGCAGTGATTAGCTCTTCTTTGGGCCCACTGCCACTGGCTACATCGCCTGTACAAGCAGACAGCGATTGCAATGTTTCTGAAGAACACGATGTATCTGTTCCACAGGTTATAGTATTTCTATTGCACATTGGAATCCTTGTGTATTTATGTTCTCTCCATATCCGAACGCCTTAAAATCTTGAAAGCCCCATTGAGGCGACGTATTCTTCTCTAACGGAACCTCTGACCGTCATAACAACTGCCTGCGATCTCAATATTGCAGACATGGCCTCTTCCGTGAGCTCGTTTCCTTTGGCTACAATGTCTGCACAAGCCGACGCAAATTGCAATGCTTCCAGATAGTTAAAGAACATAATATCTTCGTTCCACACTGATGAAAGAAAAGAGCGGAAAATCGTTTCTGCCGCATCCTTGGCACTTGGCTCGGCTGAAACCGAAGCCAGTTGGTTTCGGAACAAAATCACCCTTGCTTCAAGATTGGGCGTGCCCACAAAGAGTTGCAAATCGAACCTGCCTGGACGTATAATTGCACTGTCAAATGCCCGGAGCCTATTGGTGGCCAGGAAGAATATCGATTACTTGGCACGACGTAGGTCGTTAATGGCTGTAAGCATAGCCGTGGTGAGCATTCTCGACTCCATTCCCTATTGAACCAGAAAGGCATGCAGACGTGAGAGTGAGGGTGTGCAAAATAAAAATAATGTCTTACTTTGTTTCAAAAAACGTACCAACCCTGGCGACTCGCGGTCGAGACAAAACTCCTCAATTTCATCAAAGAGTATAACACAGTCATTAAGACTTTGGAGACGGGCAAACACATATCTAATCCTTGACGCCACGTTTGTTCTAGGAATAGATGAGATAGTTACATCATTAGGATGATGTCAAGTCCAGAACAGACTGAAGATTTACGTTTCAACTTACAAGCCATCTGCAAGAAAGGACGCAGTATCAATGACAACAAAATCCCACCCTAATCTCTGAGCAAGAGCTTCACATATTGTACCTAGAAATAAAAGCAATGCGAAAGGGTGAGATGATAGCTCGTCGACAAAGGCATGCCTGCTAAGGAGTCAGTCTTCTTACTTTTTGCCGTTCCCGGCGGTCCAAACAAGATCGAAGAGTATGCAGCACCAAACTGTGGTAAATTACATCTCTCATCTATTTTCAGAAAGGGTTGAATCATACGCTCCTCCAAGACATCTTTCAACGTCCTATACGTCCGGAGGTCTTTTGCAGGATCGCCAAGATCAGTATCAAGCAATCTATCCCACGAGGCAAGATTCGGCACACCTTTATTGGTGATGCCTCCAAACTCTTCCAATACATCTACGTGCAATAGCCTTTGAACGACCTTGCGCATTCGCATGGTACAGCTGAGCACTTGGGCGGTGGACCACGCCAGCGGTGTGGTTTGAGTCGTCAGGTGTGGCGAAGCCCAACCGCGAAGAGGCTTTCCGTAGCATTGATTGGTGTTGGGATCGCAGTAGTCGGAAATAAATTCTACCGTTTGATGTTGCTCTATCCATCCCAGGAGACGATTGAGTCCCTCGAGATGTGGACGGAAATCTTCGGCTGGTCTATGACGAGTAATGGAGCGGGTGATAATCAAGCAGAGAAGGCTCAGAAACGTCAAGCGAAAAATACTGGAGCAACGTTTGATCGACATCGGCATGATTGAAAAGACTTACAATGCCCCTAACAAACTACCCACTGTATCTGCCGCAAACACGAATGCATTGCCAACATCTCTACCAACTTTTCTAAAGGACTTGTAGATGGGTTGGCCTTTGTCCTTCGTGTCGCCAGTCATTGGCGTAAACGATGCGAGAGTACAAAATAGAAATACGTCCATCGAGACAACTCAAAGAAACGCACGGAAATAGTTCAAAACACCCAACAAACTCACCCAAGTCCCATCCGAATGCTGCTCTTCAAAAAACACCCCCAAAGCCGCCCTGACCAACCGTCGATTCGGCAACCCCACTGCCGTGCCCGGTTCCGGCCCCTCGCCCCTCCTCCCCTCCCTTCCAGCCGTCCCCACCATGGCATTGGACGCCTTGACGTAGGTAAGGAGAGAATAGGCCAATCGCACGACGTCGAAGTTGGTCATGTCACCGGCGGTACGAAAGGCGAGTTGTCGACAGAGTTCGTTGTAGCTGATTTCGACGCAGCGCGTTAGGGAGAGGAGGGTGAGGCTCGCGGCTTCTTCGGGTAGGGAGGATGGGGGGAGTCCTCCCAGTCCAAATTCTTGGTCGCTGTTATTGTTGGATGATTTGGGAGTCGATTCGACGAGAGTTGTCAATGCGTCGGTGATGAGATATTGGATGTAGTCTGAGTAATATTGATTGAGTCCGTTTCGTCGTTTGGGACGGCTGTCGAGTGTTGCTGAGATCAATTCCTTGACCTTTTCGTGTTCATGTTGATATTGTTGTTCCGAATGCATCATATAGACAGAATGTTTGTTTGTTTTGTGAATCGACATCGGTCAAGCATTAGAGCAAAATAAATACATCTCAACAAAATTCATAAAGAAACCTTTCTAAAGAAACCAATGACGACGTACCTGGTGACACAACTCTTCATCCATATCACCATTCAAAACATCCCTCTCCCCATCCGTTTTCAACACCGTCCCCAACAACAGGGGCACCTGAAACATATCTTCCTTCCTCCAATTCGCTCGCAACAGGGCCTTGACGACACTCCGCAAAGGGATACGTCGTGAAACCTCTCCTAATTTTTCGGCGGTAGTGTTCGCATTGTTTTTCGGGTTGGACGGATGCGATTTCATATTGAGATCGATTGCGGACGAAAAGATGGAGCAGTCGCCGGTGGATTGAATGGTTTGGAGGGCGAAGCATGTGCTGGTGACGGAGATGCTCTGCGTTTCTCGATTCGCAGAAAGAAAAATAGAAATCATGGAATGAAATCAAATGGAAGGTGAATGCATGGCAATTCGATGGTCAGCTGCTACAATGTCACATGCATTACTACAAAAGAGTTCCACAAATGGGTTCTACATCATGCCACTCAAACAAGCATCAAGCGACAAGTCTCACCGTCACAGCCCCAGGTCGGACCGAAAACGACTTCAAATGAGGTTCGTAAAATCCGCACAACAATTACGCCGCTTCCTTCTCTAAATTTCCCAATCGGACTTCCATGGATTTCATTTCCTCGAACGTGTAGTAGTTTCGTTCGTCCTTGCTTTGCATGTGGGAAAAAGATGATATTGCACCGATTGCCCCGCTGCTTTTATTGTTCGAAATAAAGTTTGAACGAATTCGACGCCGGAACGAGGAAGACGGCAGAGTGACGAGGGCAGCATTCATCGCAGGGATGCTGCTTGACGCCATGATGTGCAGGAGCAGCGCTGTCGTCGGTAAACCGTGTCTCGTCAGCATGCTTCTCGTGGTATGAGTGGGTTCTTCGAGCAAAAGTTTACTGGATTCCTACGAAATGGATGTTGAGACTTGGGATGTGCCGTTGGAGGTGCCTCTGCTGGACGAATGCGATGGAATTTGATTGAGCATTTAGGTAGACCATTGCCTCCATGGCAGATCCATGGCCTTCCATGGCACATCATGGCTTCATGTTCTTGTCTCTTCTCGTAGATGTTATGGATACCCTCAATAAAAATATGATACCTTGTATGATACCACATCTTTCTTGTCTTCTGGCTGCTGGAAGCCTCAAGCAGAAGGTACTGGATTTTTGAAACAGAGGAAGAATCATCGTTGTCTAAGGCTGTGAGTTTGTAGGACGATTTGCAAATGTCAAATCGTTTTGACGATCGCTAAAAAAAAATATTGGCAGATT